>JAJIBD010038530.1:90000-135015 GCA_021461705.1 Cryptotis parvus
TCTCAAAAGGGCGAGAGTTTCCCCCAAGGGAGCCAATCCAGAGAGGCAGGAGGTGGAGGGCGTGTGCACAACAAATGCACTTTCTGTCTGGGGGACTGGGGGTAAACCAAATGCACCCCCTGTCTGTGAGGGGCAGGATGGGCACACCAAGTGCACATTCTGTCTGTGAGGGGGCCAGCAGCACCTCATAGAGGTGATAGGACAAGGACAGCCTTGAAGGATGGGAGGAGCAGCACCCAAGCACCAGAATTCTGAGAGAGCTCAAAGGAAATTTTCTCTGTCGGGCTCAGCCCACTGAATAGCCCAGAGGCAGCACTCAGAGGCAGGTGGCTGTAGGGTGCAGCCTGGATGCTGCCTATTGGCTGCCTGCCAGGGTGCAGTGCACAGAACCCCATCCTTCAGCCACTGAGGAGTGGAACCTCAATTAGCTAATAAATGTCTGACGAATTTGATTTTGGTTGTCCCAGTGACCAGTCAGGATTTATTTTTTTTTGCTTGCTAAATAGAGTCAGAAATTCCTGAGCAGGAAATGGCTGTGGATGTGGGAGGCACCAGTGCTGGGGGCAGTGGGGAACACCTCCAACCCTCAGATATGGTCCGTCCAGACAGCTACCCTGGTGCCATCTGGGCTCAAGAAGTTCGTGGTTATACAGATTCAATTCCATCCCTATAAGGATACCCATGACATTCTTAAAGAAATTGACCAAACACTTCTGAAATTTGTATGGAATAATAAACCCTCACGGACAGATAAAGCAATCCTTGGGAAAAAGAAGATGGGAGGCATCACTTTTCTCAACTTCAAACTCTACTACAAAGCAGTGGTAATTAAAACAGCATGTTTTTGGAATAAAAACAGACCTGTGGACCTATGGAATAGAGTTGAGTATCCTGACAACCAGCCTCAAATACATGAACAATTAATCTTTGATAAAGGAGCAAAAACTATGAAATGGAGCAAGGAAAACCTCTTTAACAAGTGGTGCTGGGAAAACTGGGCAGCTGCATGTAAAAAAAATGAATTTGGACCTCTGTCTATCACCATGCACAAAAATCAGATCCAAATGGATTAAATATCTCAATATCAGACCTGAATCCATAAAGTACATCGAAGAAAATATAGGAAAAACCCTCCACGACATTGAAGCTAAGGACATCTTCAAAGAAAAAAATACCACTAACAAAACAACTAGAAGAAAAGATAAACATATGGTACTACATGTGTTGGGCGCCATTTGTGCTGGACTCCGCCCACTGCCACGTTGCCTTCCTGAGCATGCGCAGGGTACTGTGTCCCGCGCAAGCACAGAGTCCCTGGCGTGGTGTGATTAGGCTTTGTCCAATCAGGGCATGTTTCATCAGCTCGTATGAGCTCGCACGACATCGCGCCGGCCAATGGGAAGTGGACACGTCGACCAGCACTATATAAAGGCAGCTAGCACAGAGGGTCGGGGTCCTTTCACCATTTTAAGTTTCAAGCTTCAGGAGCTCCAGTAAAGCGTGTTCTAAGAAGAATCCTGTTGTGGTCGTTCTTCACGGGGTGGTCGAGGGCATCTCACATACATGAAGTTAAAGAGCTTCTGCACCTCGAAAGAAACAGTGACCAAAGACATTCCACAGAATACAAAGATACAAAGAGGGGCCGGAGGGATAGCCCAGCGGGTAGAGCGATGGCCTTGCACACCCGGCCTGTCGCGGCCCGGGTTCGATCCCGGCATCCCCATACGGTCCCCTGAGCACCGCCAGGAGTAATTCCTGAGTGCAGAGCCAGGAGCAACCCCTGAGCATTGCCGGGTGTGACCAAAAAAAAAAAAAAAAAAACAAAGATACAAAGACAGTCCACAGAATACAAAGATACAAAGACAGTCCACAGAATGGGAAAGAATATTCACCCAATACCCATCTGATAAGGGGTTAACATCCAGGATATATCAGACACTGGTAGAACTTTACAAGAAGAAAATAGCCAACCCCATCAAAAAATGGGGAGAAGAAATGAACAGAAATTTCAACAAGGAAGAAGTTCGAATGGCCAAAGACATATGAAAAAATGATCATCATCATTAGTCATCAGAGAGATGCAAATCAAAACAACAATGAGATATCATCTCACACCACAGAGACTGGCACATATCCAAAAGAGCAAGAACAACTGCTGGCATGAATGCGGGCAAAAGGGGACTCTCATCCATTGTTGGTGGGAATGTCGACTGGTACAGCCTTTTTTGAAAAACTATATGGACATTCCTCCAAAGACTAGAAATTGAACTCCCATTTGACCCAGCCATACCACTCCTGAGAATATATCCTGGCAAGCCAAAAACACACAGCGGAAACACCATCCCTACTTTTATGTTCATAGCAGCATTATTCACAAAAGCCAAAATCTGGAAACAACCAGTGTGCCTAAGAATTGATGACTGAATAAAAGAAACTATGACACCAGTTCAAAAGCTTTGGTACATCTACACAATGGAATACTATGCAGCTGTTAGGAAAAATGAAGTTATGAAATTTGCCTATAAATGGATGGACATGGAGAGGATAATGTTGAGTGAAATTAGCCAGAAGAAGACAGATATAGAATGACTGCATTTATTTGCATGACATAATACATATATATACATATATATACATATATACATACATACATATATAAAAATAAATATATATGTATATATATTTATTTATATATATGTATGTATATATGTACATATATACATATGCACATATATAAAAATAAATACATGTGTCGTATATACATATGTACATATGTATACATATGTACATATATACATATGTACATATATACATATGTACATATATATATTAAATTCCATGACCTGAAGAATGGTTTGAGGCTCTTCCTGTCCCTGGAGCAAGCAGATGCCCTTGGTCTACGCTTGCTTGGGACAGGACGTATGGAGATGTTACTGGTGCCCGCTCAAGCAAATAAATGAACAACGGGAAGACAGTGACAGTGACAGTAATACATATTACAATGCCAACATCCAAGGTCAGGCGAAACGTGGATCAGGAGGTCCTGTCAAAGGTGAAAATTACCACAAACGTGTGGTAGATTAGGTAAGACAGAGAAGGGAAAAGTGTGCCAATAATTGTCAAAAGTGCTATTATCACATAGAACTTAGAATTAAAATAGGCAAAAATACACATGATAACCTCTATGTATATGTATTACAACCCACAATATGTAAGTGAAAGAAGAGAGAAAGAGAAAGAGAGAAAAGAGATAAAGAACCTGCCATAGAGGCAGACTAGGGGGGGGGGTAGGGAATCTGGACATTGGTGGTGGGAAATGGGCACTGGTAGAGGGATGAGTGCTGGAACACTGTATGCCCAAAACCCAAACATGAACATTTTTGTAATTGTTTATCTCATGGTGGTATAATAAAATATATTAAAAAAAAAAAAAAGTTCGTGGGCTGGGGCCTGAGCTTATAGTACAGCAGGTAGGGTGATTGCCTTGCACGCGGCCGACCCAGGTTGGATCCCAGCATCCTATATGGTCCCCTGAGCACCACCAGGAGTAATTCCTGAGTGAAGAGCCAGGAGTAAGCCCTGAGCATCGCTGGGTGTGACCCAAAAAAGCAAATAAATAAATAAATAAATAGATAGATAGATGAATGAATGAATGAATGAATGGATGGATGGATAAATAAATAGATCACTATCACTATCACTATCTTCCCGTTCATCATCAATTTGCTTGAGCGGGCTCTAGTAACATCTCCATATGTCCTGTCTCATGCTAGTAGAGCCCAAGGGCATCTGCTTGCTCCAGGAACATAAAGAGTCTCAAACCATTATATTAGGTCATGGGAATGACCTAACATAATTGTTACTGGTATTTGGCATATCAAATACGACACGGGCAGCTTGCCAGGCTTGCTGTGCGGGTGGCATACTCTTGTAGTCACCTATTGTTATAATAGTAGAATTTGCATATACTCTTTTTTTTGTAGTAGCAGGGAGCGCCCCAAAGTGCTTAGCAAAGTGTGGGCCCTGCCTACAATTCTCAGCATGGCTATCTGGAGGTTCATTTCCAAACACTGAGGATATGTTGCTGTCCAGTCTCCTCAGTGTCTGGGATTCCCCAGGCCATCCTAGTGGTGTCCAGGGGCCTCCAGAGTGACACTCAGCAGTACTCAGGGAACCGTGTGGTGCTGGAAATCAAACAGGGCTGACAGTGTGCAAGGCATGTGCCTTAACCCCAGCACTGTCTCTATGGCATTTTGTTGCTGTTTTTAACCAAAATGAAGTACACATCGTATCCGGGCACAGGAACTTCATTCTCATGTACATGTATTCTCTCTTCCAGAACTCTTTTTCACAGTCTTTTTATGTATATTAATATTAGTTCATGCTTGTTTTCTATAGATGGATAAATAAATAGACAGACAGACAGACAGATAGATGATAGATAGATCGTAGATAGATAGATAGATAGATAGATAGATAGATAGATAGATAGATAGATAGATAGATAGATAGATAGATAGATAGATAGATAGATAGATAGATAGATAGATAGATAGATAGATAGATAGATAGATAGATAGATAGATAGATAGATAGATAGATAGATAAAGAAGAAGAAGTTCATGGGCATTGCCCATGAAGTTCTCCCTGGAGGCAGGAGCGATACCACAGCGGGAAGGGTGTTTGCCTTAAACACGGCCTACCCTGGTTCTATTCCCAGCATCTCATATGACCCCCGGAGCACCACCAGGAGTAAATCCTGAGTTCAGAGCCAGGAGTAACCCTGAGCATTGCTGGGTGTGACTCCCCTTACCCCTGACCAAAAAAAAAAAAAAAAAAGTTCTCCCTGTCCCCATCTCTAAAAGACGCTGGTATCTTGGTTCATGACCTCAGCCTGCTCCACGCATCACAGGAGAATCCACTAAAGACTCCCTAGAAGAACCTGGAGTCTAGTTCATCTTATGCTTGGGGAGAAAGTGCCACACAGAGAAGGTATTGTGCAGAGAATCCTAAAGAAGGGGTGGGGGGTCCAGAGCGATAGCCCAGCTGGTAGGGCGTTTGCCTTGCACGGAGCTAGCCCATGCCAGCCCGGGTTCAATCCCGGCATCCCATATGGTCCCCGAGCACCGCCAGGAGTAGTTCCTGAGTGCAGAGGCAGGAGTAACCATGGGGGATGGAGCAAACTCCACATGCACTTATTGCATGTAGCTTACACCATTGTCATTTTCTGCTGTAACTGTCTTTTATGGGGAAGTGATGGAATACACCTGGTGGTGCTCAGGGCTTACTCCTGGCTCTGTGCTCAGGGATCACTTCTAGTAGTGTTCAGGGGATCAAATCGGGATCAGTTGCACTCAAGACCAGCGCCCAACTTGCTGTATGACCTTTTGGTCCCTCCAGTTCTAATTCTTCGCACTCCAAAGACGTGGCAGTGGTTTCTCTGTCTGAGAGACTCGGTCACCTGCTAGCAAAAAAGTTGAGGGGCTGGAGAAATCGTCCAGGGTAGGGGGCTTGCCTTGCACATGGCCAATCTGGGTTTGATCTTTAGCACCCCATTTGGTCCCCTGAGGTCCATCAGGAGCGATTCATGAGCGCAGAGCCAGAATAAACCCTGAGCACTGCAGAGTGCACCCGACCTCTGAAAAAGGGTTTAACTTAGGGACCTGTAAGGAACCAAGTAGCTTCAAGCATCATTTCCTGGTAACTATGGCTGGAGCAGGCTCGGAAAAGGAAGCAATGAGGGGCACGGTTATCAGCGTCCAGTCCTACCTGGGGAGGTTAGGCAGAATGACTAAACTCCTTTTATGCCCCCTGGGTAAGCCAAAACTTCTTGGCTGGAGACCTTGCATGAACGGGCCACAGAGACATAAATCTTCCGGAATTTCGAACCATTTCAAGAAACAAATCAGCAGCAGGAAGCGAAGGGAATGCTTTCTGCAGAGGGAGGTTACCTCTGAAACTGGGTCCCTCACTGCCCCCACCCCTTCTGCTCCCGTCCTCTGCTGGTCTGCCCTGCCCCCAACACCCTCTGGGGCAGCCTGAACCTGGCCTTGCCCTGGGGCAGGGGAGAGGGGCGTGGGAAAAACAATCAAATGGTGGTCAGCCGGATAATTAGCTGTTCCTCTGCTCCCTCAGCCTCCAGCCCTCTCCGGCACCGGCCCCGCCACCCCCTCAGGACAAGGTTTTCGGAACACCCGGGAGACATCACCTCATTAATGTTAATGGGAAGTCCGGACATGAGCCTGGACACTCATAAATTACCCTGTGTGAGAAAGCAGGAAAGGCTTGGTGTCGCGGCCACTGACTGCGTGCGGTGCACGAGCAGGTCTGGAGCCTGTGTGTGCCGCCCACGGCGGACTGTGCACATGACCTGGGAAGCAGCGGACTGGGCCTGTGTGCTGGACTCACAGAGGTAGGAGAAATGGCTTAGCTGCCATTGGAATCCTGCAATGAACAGGTGAGCATTTGTGTCAAGGCAATATCCAAGAGACTGTGTGTGCTACCATAGAAGTCTAGTGCATGTGAGTCAGTGTGTGAGGCTCCTGGAGAGCATCAGAGTGTGTGTGTGTGTGTGTGTGTGTGTGTGTGTGTGTGGGAGAGAGAGAGAGAGAGAGAGAGAGAGAGAGAGAGAGAGAGAGAGAGAGAGAGAGAGAGAGAGATCCTGAGCATGCAGATGACCCCAGTTCCATCCTGGGCTCCCCCATAGGCTCCTTCAACCCCCACCAGGAGTGATCCCTGAGCACAGAACCTGGAGTAAGCCCGAGTACCACTGGGTGTTGGTCCAAAGCCAACAGAATAATAATGACAACAATATAATTAATAATAATATCCCAGGCACACACCACGCCTCTAGAAAGATGGGTCCTCTTGATCGTGAACTGACTTGCTTACACACCAAGACATGCAGGGTCAGGGGTACCTACTTGAACTGGGGGTCCAGTTAGGTAAGTGTGGTCAACCAGGGCTGGAAAACATACTCAGCGCAAGCATGTGGGTGCATTTAAGTACGTCTGTGTCCACCTCGGAGGCTGTGCTCCTGCCCACACTCATAGGGGCACTGCACCCAATTTTGGAGACCAGCTGTGTCCCCCCCCACTAGCCCCCATGGGGCTGCTCTGAGAGGGGCCAGACTGGCTTCAGCCTGTACACCCATAGGTCAGGCATCCCTGCGGACTAAGGATAAGGATAAGGGCAGACAAGAGCTCTGCCCAGCACCCCTGACCCCACGGGGTAGCTGGAAACCCAGAGCCTCCTTCCTGCTCCCTCCAAACCCTGCAACTCTCCCAACTGTCAGCTCTGAGCCTCAGTCTCACCATTTGTCTGTTCCTTCCTTTGCCCCCTCCCAGGACAGCAATAGCCTCTCCAAGAGCCTAATCCACTCCACACTGCCAAGAGAAAGTGATCTTTTAGAAATGCAAATCACGGGTCTGCAAAGACCCCTTTAATTGCTGTGCATTACCTCTGGATGAGTTTGAAAACCTCTTGCAGAGCCTGACCAACCCAGCCCAGCTCTGGTCCTCTCCCACTGCCCCCCGCCTGTTCCCTCCTAGCAGGGTCCCCACCTTCCTCTGCCTGGAATGTTCTCTGCTCCTTCCCTGCTAGCTTCTTCCTTGCTTCCAGACACCTCCACTCCCACATCCCCCCAATTCCATGTTTCCCCAAAACACACACACACACACACACACACACACACACACACACACACACACACACACACCACCATCCCTTTAACATTCCAGAGATCCAGCCCTGCGCCTCCCCTATCCCATAGTGAAGACCCTTAGATTCTCTCACGAGTTAAAGGCTGCAGGCTCAGGAGGTCACTTCCCAAAGAAGCTATCTGGGGGGTGGGGGGGGCTTCAGAAATAGAAAGCTTCCTGGGAAAAGAGTTCCAGAGAGTGGGTGCAGCCTGGCATGCATGAATAGGGAGAAGGTGAATTGAGGCAGGTTGCATTATGGAAACTCCATAATGAGGGGAACCACATTATGGAAGCTCCAACCCTCTTTGGATTTATTTAACCGATGGGGTTGGTGGGGTGCCGCGGTGGCCCTCATCTGTGCTGTGTCACTCCTGGCTCTCAGGCTGGCACAGGTTTCTCTGCTGCCTGTGGGATCCAGTCCAAGGACCCCGGATGGCCCTTGGGTCCATGGCTCCAAATTTCCACTTTACCAGGCAGAAAGAGAGACCCCCAAGAGGAGCAGGGATTTCTCATCCAGCCCACAGTTCAGCCAAGGAGCGAAGTTTAGCCTCATTAGGCCCACCCAGTCTGCTCAGGGCCTCTGCCCCAGAGGTCAGGGGTCAAGGGTCAGACAGCCCCTTGGCCAGGAAGGCTCCAGTGGCTATAGGTGGAGGGGGCCAGTAGGAACTCAGAGTGGCAGCAGATTATCCTGTGAGGAGGCCCAGGCCCAAGGCAGGGGCCAGAGCTTTAATTCTCCACTTTCAGTCCTGGTTGTTAATTCGCATCCCAAGGGGCTGCTGAGTCTGTCCTGATCCAGCCACTTAATCTCCTAATACCTCCCAGCAAAGCCCCTTTGTTCTCTTTTTGCATGAAGTGGTAACAACTGCCCTGCTCCTCCCTCCTGTAGGACCCTCCTGGCACAATCCCCCAGTCCAGACCCCCACTCCTTCCTGGGTCTCTTAGAACTTCCCAGTGGGGCACGTTTAAGGAGACAGCTGCCAATAAAGACACAGGTCTGGGCCGGAGCCATAGTGCAGTGGGTAGGGCCTTACATGCAGCTGACCTGGGTTCCATCCGCAGCATCCCGCAGGGTCCCCATAGCACTGCCAGGAGTGATCCCTAAATGTAGAGCAAGGGTTAAGCCCTGAGCACTGCCAGGTGTAGCCCAAAACCATTAAAAAAAAGGCACACCTGTGTTGTCGCTCTCACTTGGGGCCCAGTCATTGCACTCCACATATAGAAGTGATCCACCAACCTTCCTTGTTCTCATCCTGGAAACAGGAAGGCTCTGGCTGGCTTGGAGACAGTCTTGCTGACCTATAACCTCCCAAGGGCCATGGGGCTGGGGTCTCCCACTTTGCTTCCCCACCCTAGAGTAAGGGCCTGCTGTGTGTAGGATCTATTCCCTGGGAAAGGACACACTTAGGAAGGTCGCACACTCGGTTTAATGCTCAGAGGTCACCAGCTCTTTTCTTTTTCGTGTTTGGGCCACACCTAGCTATTCTCGGGGGTTACTTTCTGCAGTGCTGGGGGCCCATGTGGTGCCAGGGATCGAACCTGAGCTTCCCTGCGTGCAAAGGTTCTCACTGAGAGCAGTGAACCAGCCGGGCTACCTCCCCAGCCATACTGTTGCTATCGCAAACGTCTTCATCAGTTCACCAAGTGGCGTGCCAGTCCACCCTGATGCATGACCCCGCAAAGCAGACAGCGGGCAGCCAGAGGGGGAACACGAGGGTCAAGGTGCTTTCCTTGAATGGGGCAGACCCATTATTTTGGCCCTGGGCATGACATGGTCCCTCAAGCACCTCCAGGAGTTATCCCCAGCACAGAACCCCAAGTAGCCCCAGCACCTCTAGATGTGGTCTAAAAACAAGAAAGGTGTGTGGCCAGTCCCACCCAGAGTTCTGGGCAAGCTTGCAAGGCGGCTGGCCAGGAGCCCGAGTGCCTCGGGAGGTCAGGCAAGTGCTTGTCATGCTGTCCTGTCAGTACCCAGTTTCTCTGAGAGTAAATACATGCAGCCAACATGCACTTGCAACATAAAAATTAGTTTTTAGTTGCCCTTAGGTGGCTAGATCAGGGCTATGCTCCATTAGGAGGGAACTGTCCCCCCTGAGCCTCAGAGTTCTTGGGTTCACTCTGCAGATCCTGCACATAGGCCTATAGATTCCAGCCTCTAGGGGGGGAGAAGCCCCCATCCCAGCCCAGGCCTGCAGGAAGTTCCAGTAAGAACAGCAACCCCAGGGGCCAGAGCAATAGTCCAGAGAGTAGGGCGTTTGCCTTGCACACGGCCGACCCAGGTTCGATCCCCGGCATCCCATATGGTCCCCTGAGCACCGCCAGGAATAATTCCTGAGCAAAGAGCCAGGAGTGACCCCTGAGCATTTCCAGGTGTGACCCAAAAAGAAAAAGAACAGCAACCCCAACCCCCAGTACATTGTCCTCAGTACATTCCAGCTCCTAGATACATGTCCAACAGGGTTAAACAAATGAAAGAAGAATGGATGAACCAAACAAGAGTTAATGTGCTTGCTTTACAAAGCCATCTGCTTTGATCCCTGGTCCCCAAGCACTGCCAGGGTGACCCCTGAGCCCAGAGTCAGAAGTAAGCTATAAGCACCAACTGCCAGGGGAGACCCCAAACAAACAAAAGAATAAACAAAGCAGCATCTAGAAGCTTCCAGGTCATATCTAACAGGGTTATTTTCTGGGGCCAGAGAGCACGGTAAGCAGGGCACTTGTCTTGCAGGCAGAAGACTCGGGTTCAACCCTCAGCACCCTATATGGTCCCCAAGTGCCACCATGAGTGAGCCCTGAGCAAAGAATCAATAGTAATTCCTGAGCACCATTGGTGTGGCCCTTAAGCCAACAATAAATAAATTCATTAAAAGATCATCCTTCTTCTGACATGGGTCAGGTTTAACCAAAAGAGTTGGTCTGATAGGGCCCCCAGGAGGACAGATGGGTTTTTGGGAGTGGGCCCATCACCTCTGGGGTTCCCGGAAGCAGCCGGATGAGACTCGCCCTCCACATTAGCCGCCATATTCAGTGTCAAGACGCGGCAGCATATCAACCCGCCTGGGAGGGACACTGACTCAAGACCAGATTAACAGAGCAAAACGAGTTCGAGCCCAGGTAGGCAGCTCCCAGAAGCGGGAATCACGGGAATTCATCAGATGGAGCCGGGGTTGGCCCTTCCCCCCTTCATTTTGTCTGAGCCAGGTAGCCTCACCCAGGAGCTGCCCTGGGGCGACCAGCCATAACATGCAGAGCCTCAGACACGGCTGGGGAACTGGAACTTGGCCTCTCCCTGGCTCAGCTGGCCATGGGGCCCCCCAGGAGGACAGATGGGTTTTGGGAGTGGGCCCATCACCTCTGGGGGTCCCAGAAGCAGCCGGATGAGACTCACCCATCACATTAGCCGCCATATTCGCTGTCTGGACGCTGACCATGAGGCCCCTAAGTCGTGTGGTCACTTGCGTCGCGTGGTTCATTAAACTAGTAGAAACAGTTATGTCCTTTAATGTACTGCATTCTATGATGTGTAGGAAAGGTAGGCGGAGGGAGAGATAGAGAGAAGAGAAAAGACATACAGAACCCACCAAGCAGTTGAGGTGTGGGGGGGGGGGAAGGAGGCAGGGACATTGGTGATGGGAGATGGGTTCAGGTGGAGGGTGTTGGAACACTGTAGAACCAAAACTCGACATGAGCATCTTGCAATTGTATGTCTAAAATGGTGTAATAAAATTTGAAGAAAAGAAAAAAGAGTTGGTCTGGCCTGTGGTGTATTGGGAGGAGGTAGAACTGTACTGAGTAAAACTGAAGAGGGCTGGCATGGCCCCTGTTTGGGGTCTGTGTGTGTCTGTGTCTATGTGTTTGTATGTGTGTTTCTGTGTGTATCTGTGTGTACATGTGTATCTGTGTATGAGTCCTGTATGTCTGTATGTGTGTGTTTTTATGTGTGTGTCTGTGTGTCTGTATCTGTGTCTGTGTGTCTATGTGTTTGTATGTATTTAAATGTGTCTGTGTGTACCTGTGTGTCTGTGTGTGTGTTTGTGTGTGTGCATGGGAGGAGGGAGTGCTCGACCTCCACAGGGCTTGGAGGTGACTGCCACCCAGTAAGACTCAGAAGAGCAGACACCCTGGCTCATCACGGCCTAACTCCTGGACTCGGCTGAAGGCCCAGAGCAGGAGGAGTTGGTGGGGGCATTAAGAGACTCCCCAGCCCTCCAGTCTGGGCTGGGGTCCCAAGCCCAGACTCGGTGCATCTGGCTTCCCCTTGAGCAGGCGGTGCTGTTCAGAATGCTTGGGATGGCCAGGGAAGTTTACCCTTCCTCTGGAATCCCACTGGAAGCTGAGCAGGCCCTTCTCTCCTCTCCTCTGGAGGCTCCAGACCAGGGGCTGAAAGCCAGGCCTGACTGTTTATGCTGGACATGGCTTCTTGGGCTTGTTATCAGACCTCCCGCAAGGAGGCATGTCCCAGCCAGCAGTCGCTCCATGGAGCCCCAGAGACCGGGCGCTGCCCCAAAGCGTGCAGCCTTGGAGTGAGCTCCCGCCAGCCAAAGCCCTGGGCCCGATCCCAGACTCTCCTCAGAGCAGGCTCTCTCTCTCTCCCACTGCCCGCACTCCGTTCTCAGTGAGGCAGCTCGCTCTGGTTCCAGCAGGTGCAGAGCCTTGCCTAGACTCTGACAGTGGGGAAGCCACATCCAGGGCTGTCCGGTATGGAAGTCTCCCTTCCCGCAACTTGGCCATGGGGCAGCAGCTGGCATAGCCAGAGTGCAGGACCCTGCCTCCCAGGAGCTGCGGACCAGAGAAGACTGCTCAGAGGGCTGGAGCATGGTGCCCTGGGTTTAATCCCCAGCACCGCATGGTTCCTCCTGTCTGCCCCTACCCACCTATCCCCAACAATGCCAGGAACCATCCCTGACTGGCAAGAGCAACAGCACAGGGGGCCGGAGGCGATAGCCCAGCGGGTAGGGCGTTTGCCTTGCACGTGGCCGGCCTGTACCGGCCAGGGTTCAATCCCCGGCATCCCATATGGTCCCCGAGCACAGCCAGGAGTAATTCCTGAGTGCAGAGCCAGGAGTAGCCCCTGAGCATCGGGTGTGACCCAAAAAAGCAAAAAAAAAAAAAAAAGCAACAGCACAGTGGGGAGGGCACTTGCCTTACATCTGGCTGACCCAGGTTCAATCCCGACATCCCATATGGTCCTCCAAGCACTGCCAAGAGTGGTTCCTGAGAGCAGAGCCAGGAGGAACCCCCTGAACACCACTGGGTGTGGTCCAACAAACCAAATAATATAATTACAATTATAAATACGTAAAATACCAAAACCAGAAAGCTTGCATGGTGGGCCGCAGGAACAAGAAAAGACCATCAGGCCTGACCCTCATGAGTGGGATCGAAGGTGAATCAGAACTGATCCTTATGGGAAGAGTAAGTCCACTCATTCCCATCATTGCCAGAGCACAGTCCTGGTTACCCACCATTTGTGATGTCCCCTACTGCAGGCTCTCTGGCTTGTGCCCCCAACTAAACCCTCCCAGGCCGGGCTGCTTCCATGCCCTGTTTTCCACTTGTCCTGTTCTCTCCACCTGGATAAGCCCCCACCCAGGTTTCTCCTCCCTCCTCATCACTTCCTCAAGAAGACATCCCTGCTTCCACTGTGCCCCCAAGACCCAATTGGGTGGCCCCCTTAGCCCTCTTCACCCCTTGGTGTACTCAGACCACACTAAAGAGAAATGATCTGCTCTGTGCCTTGGGCACCCTCTACGCTGGCTTCCACGGTGCCTAGCACCATCTGAGGTACTAGGGAAATCAGCGAGAGCTGGTAAGATGAGTGGGTGCCACCAAGTGACGCCTTCTGGAGCGGTATCGAAGAGGGAATGGGAGTGTTCAGGGGACTGGGAAATCCCCAGCCAGCTAGGAAAAAGTGGGGGAGAACCCCAGAACCTTTCCAGAAACTCTGTGGCCCAAAGTCCACAATGTGAAATTGAAACACACAAACGCCCTGGCAGCCTCTAAGAAGGCGGTGACCAGGTGCCTGAAGCCCAGCCCTGCAGAAGGGAAGGCCAGGGGTGGTCCTGGCTGCACGCACCTAACAATATTGCAATATGAGACTTGCAAAGGAAGGGCCAGAGCACATGCTTTGTATGCAGGAGCCCAGGGTTCCATCCTTGACACCTCATGGTCCTACCACCACCTTCCCCTTCATTGTCCATTGACTCAGTCTCGGCATGTGACACCTAACAGGGGAGGCCACAGATCAGACGCAGATCTACACTTCTCCAGTAGCAATTTCCTGGCAATTCCTTATAGACAACAGTAACAGCAGTACCTGTGGGCCTGAGTTTCCTTCCTGAGCCCTAGGCCGAGGCAGTGTTCTCACGGGCATTCTTTTATCTCTGCCTTGGTCAGTACATTGCTGAGGCTTTGCTTTCACATGTCTGTTCTCAAAGGTCATCTCTTGTGTGTTTACCTGAATGTCCCCATATTGCCAAGTGCACAAAAATGCGTTGGGAGGGTTAAATAGCTGAGCGTTATTCAGTGGCTTGCGAATAGCTCCCTGGCTGGTGGGCAAGTATGTGGCAGCCACGCATAGTTTCACCCTGGCCAGCTCTGCTGGGATTTTCTCTGCAGAAGACCTGCCCACTAGTCCCTTCTTCTGAGCCTGAGGCCCTTGGTGCAGCCCTGCTCAGCTTTGCACTTTCCATGAGAGCCTTGAGTTGCTGGAGGAGCCTTTGGAGAACCAGCTTTAGAGGAACCCGTCCTCAAAAACCTCTGCAGCAGGATTCCGGGAAACTGGGTAGAAACTCAGGTTCCTGGGCAGCCCCCAAACCCTTTTCTGCCCCAGAGCTGCTAGGGTGGGACCCAGGAAGCTGAGCTTTGCACCAGCCTGCGCACTCAGGTTTGGAGCTTGCATCCTAAAGCACGGCTGGCATTCAGGAAATGTTTGCAGAATGAGCTGTCGGAGTTTCAAGAGCAGCAGTGGCGGCCACAGAAGCACTGTCCAGCCGGCCATGGCGTTGCTCATGGTCTTCCCTGCCGTAGCCTCAAGCCATGTGGGCTCTGAACCTTGCCTGGCTGCTCTGCCCCATGCCTACGGGGCTCAAGCTGGTGACCTGGTGACTTCTCTGCTGAAGTCAGCTTTCTTTGGGAGATCGTTCCCACTCACCCCCAGAGCCTCCGCCCACAGGTGGGCACCAGCACAGGAAGGTTCAGGGGGTGGCAAACCTCCACACAGCCAGCTAACTAGATTCTCTGCCTTTTCTGGCCTGCTGGAGTCCAAGGGGACTCCCCACTAGCCCCAATTACCTCCCACCCCTTAATTCTGGACACCCTCTGTTCTGTTTTCCTAGGGAGAGCCTGATTTCCAATCTTGGGTGATGGCAGGTTCCTCCGCCCAGGCCTGACCTGCCCACCAGTCCATGTACAAGCTGACTCTCTCCAAGGGGAGACTGTCTCTCCACTCCTGGATGCAGACTGACTCCTAATCCCACCCAGCCAAAGTCTAATCCCCTAACCCTGAAACAGGCTGAGTCACAGCCCAGCCAGGGCCTGAACCGAACCCCTGATGTCAGTCCCCAGCCCTAAGCAGAGGGAGGCCCAGCTTGGTGAAGATTAATCCCTGACCACAGATTGACCCCCTTGGGGAAACTGGATATGGAGGTGCTGGCCCTAGAGACCAGAGAGCCAGGGCCGACGGGGAGGTGGTGGAGTTGGGAGGTACAACTCATCAGAATTGGTTTTTTTTTTTTCTTTTTTGGGTAGCAACAGGCAATGCTCAGGAGTTACTCCTGGCTCTGCACTCAGAAACTACTCTTGGCGCTGCTTGGGGGACCATATGGGACGCCGGGGATCGAACCCTCATTGTCAGAATGCAAGACAAATGCCCTCCCCACTGTGCTATTGCTCCAGTGCCCCGTCAGAATTCTGAGCCCTGTTGTCTTCAGTGTCAGCGATGCCCAATGGACACCGAGGTCACCAGCACCTTGGAACCTTGAGCAGAGACCAATCCTTCGCCTTCTATGACTCCTGCCCAGCTGCCCCTGTCCCAAACCAGACCACCCTTAGGCCCCTTGGGCAGAGCAAACTGGAAAGAGAAGATGGCTTCCCTGATGTCAGACTTGCGACTATGTGGGCAGCGTTTGGGACAGAGGCCTGGTGATGCCAACCTGCTCCCTGGGCACCGCAGAACTCAAGCAGAAAGGGTACAAAACAGGATCATGGGACTGTCTGGAGGGGCCACTGCACCCAGCCCTCCCTCCCCTTGGGCAGGAGCCTCTGACCCCCATGAACAGGGATGGAGCAAAGGCCATGAGACTCAGCTGGTACCCTGAAGATGCCCTTCTTCCTGCCAGGCTGGGAAGCGATTCAGTCTGGTATGTGGAAAAAGGCCAGCCTTGGCCTCAATATGCAGCTCCCAACCCCCCAAATCCTGGCTCTGGGAAGCATGTGGGTGAGGGATGCTACCCAGTGACATCCCCTCCACCGGACAGCTCTTCCTAGCCAAAGGGAAGCCTAAGCCTGACCTCAGGGAGCATGCTCAGTTTACAGGGTATACACGGGGGCTGACTCTGACCCCCAAACATGGCAGTCCTTCCCTACATCACCCCAGCACACACACACACACACACACACACACACACACACACACACACACACAGTGCAACACAGCAATAGGAAAATACCCACCGTGTCACTGCAAGCCAGAGGGATGTCCTCCTGGGAGGAGGTGGCCTCCACATGGACAGGAGTCAGCCCACCCATCACTCAGGCACCCTTGCTGGTGCCCGGAGAACCCATGAGTGTTCTGGGCCCCAATTCTTGGCCTCTTTGCTGCCCAGTGCCCGCAGGCCCAAGCCCGTGCTCTTTCCCCTGGGCACTTGCTGGGGAGGCAGGAATGAGCCTCCCGGGCATTCCTTCTACATTCCTGGGGCCATGCCCTCCTTTCTCCCGGCCTCAGCCTGGCCATAAACTATTTCAGGCTTGCAAAATCGGCTCTGCTGCTCTCCTGCCCAGGGGCCCCCAGCAAGGCGGAGGCCTGGACCCCCGCCAGGAAACCCGCAGCACCCACAGAACCCAGAGCCCACTGGTCGGCGGGACAGAGGCAAGGGCGACCTCTCAGGCCACAAGCACAGAGGAGCAGGAAGGGTGGGGGAGAGTCCCCCTGACAGAGCACCCGAACCCCACTCCCAGAGACTGTACCCAGGGCAAATGCGGAAGAGGGTGGGCATACAGGCTGAGTCTGGGGGACCTGCCGTGGGCTGCATGCATAATGGAGGCTCATCTGTTAGAAGGCTCGCCACCCTACCCCACCCGACTCCCCAGGGTCCCACTTTATAGCCAGGAAGGCGGAGCCCCCAGCCAGGCTCTTGCTGGGCTGAGCAGCGGTTACCATCAGGCCTAGATGTAGCAGGGGCTGGAGCCCAGCTCCTTCTCCACAATGAGCCCCTCAAACCATCCCATGTCAGTAGCATCTGGACACCCCCCCCCCCCCCCCTGCACCCCCACTTCCCCACATGTCCCCCATTTCTCTTCACCCGGTTATCTCTATCTTCCTGGGGCGCACCCACCTCCCCTCTGCTCCCAGGAAGTCCTGCCCACTCCTTCTGTGTCCTCGCCCTCCTCTACTCTGCTTTGTTCTTGTGTGTTGTTTGTGTTTGGCCGCACCCAGCAGTGCTCAGGGCTTACTCTTGGCTCAGGGGACCATATGGGGTCCTCGGAGATCAAACCCCAGTTGGCTGCATGTGGCAAGAACCCTACCTGCTGTGCTATTGTTCCGGCCCCTGTGTCCTGTTCTGAGAAGACTCTAATTCTCTTTCTTGTTTTCATTTTCCTCTATTTTATTTGTCAGTGGCGGCGGCGGTGGTGGTGATATAGAGTGCTCTCAAGCAGTGCTCCATGTCCTGGAGTCAACCCAGCAATATTCAGCCAATTGGGCCTGGGGGGGGCCCGGGCCTGGGGAGGGGTGCTCAGTGCTCAGACCAGCATTGCTGGTCCCTGCAGAGTCCCTGCAGAGTCAGGACCACCACGACTAGACCCGGACGTGTGGGCGGGGGCCATGTCGTGCTGGGGATCAAACCAAGTTAAGCACGTGCCAGGATGACCCCTGTCCTGACTCTCTGCTCTGACCAAGCCCATCCTCTGAGGCCAGAGCCATAGCACAGCTGGTAGGGCTCTTGCCTTATACACAGCAGACCCAATTTTGCCCTCCGGTGTCCCATATGGCCCCTGAGCAACATCAGAAGTGATCCCTGAGTGGTCCCTGAGCACCACAAGTGGCACCAAAACAAACGGAAGAAGCCAACCCCATCTCCCTCCCTTCCTGGACCCTGATGCTGGTGCCAGGGCAAGGCCAACCCTCCCATCTCTGGCCAGCCAGAGTGTCTGAAGCTGTTAGTACTGGGGGCCAGGGACCACATTCCACATGTCCAGGGCCACCCATGTCTGGAGAGCAAAGTGCTCCAGGGAGGTAGCCCATGAATGATGAATATATACATGAAGGTTTGGATGAATCCACAGTCCTTCCTGGGCAGATGATGTGAGGATGAATATAATGTGGGGGGTCCTTGACTTGGGAGCCTACATTGTAGTGAGGGACCCTCACTCTGAGCTTGTGTCCAGGGTGCTGAGTGGGGCCAGGGAGCAGAGCAGAGCTGGAGGCAGCCCCAGGGAAAGGCTGCGAGCATATGAAAGCTATCCCCAGAGGGTGCATTTGTGCACATCA
Source organism: Cryptotis parvus (assembly GCA_021461705.1). Classification (NCBI taxonomy): domain Eukaryota; kingdom Metazoa; phylum Chordata; class Mammalia; order Eulipotyphla; family Soricidae; genus Cryptotis; species Cryptotis parvus. Next base: position 108,406 of record JAJIBD010038530.1, read on the forward strand.
GGTTCAAGAGCCATATGAAAGGGGCTGGACCAGGTTCCCACCCTCCATGCTCCTGGCAGTGTGACCTGGCAGCATCCACACTGCCCCCAGAGCCTCAGTTTCCCTAGCTATAAAGATGATTGACCTGGAAGCCCACCAAGATCCGTCCTCAGCCCCGACCTTTAAGGGCTCCGACACCTCCTGTGTCAGGCACCTAGCATGTGTGAGGAAGTGGCAGGTGGCTTGAGGCAATAGGGAGGCGGGGGCTCTCAGCCCAGCCAAGCCCTGTTGCCAGCTTTGCTGGGGATGGCACGAGCTCTGCATGTGCCATCAACATTCCCGTCCCCGCGCTCCTGAGTGCCGTGTCATACACATCTCACCAATGGGCGTAACTAGGCTCTGAGCCAGGCTTCCGGGAGTCTGGAGACTGCAGGACTGGGATGGGGAAGGCTGAGCTGCTGAAGGCCCAGAGTCTGCCCTGATCCCGCCCACTCTGCCCCAGGGCCTCTGGCCAGGTGCCCCACAGCTGCCCAGAGGGATCCCTCAAAGTCCCACCCTGCACCCAAAGGGCTGGGACTTCCGGGACAACTGGGTCCCAGAGAGAAACTACCCTCCTCAGGAGACCTGCCAGCTGGCTCCCCTGCAGAGCTCCACAGCTGGGGCCCCTCCCTCTCCCGGTCCCCCACAGAGAGGCCTCAACCTCTGCTGAGGCCCAAGATTGCCCTATCGCCTCTCCTCTGCCACTGCCTGACAGGGATTTGCAAATCACACACACACACACACACACACACACACACACACACACACACACCACACACATAGCACACACATCACACAAACCACACAACATATACCACACACCACACACACAACACAACACACTCACAACACAAATACACAACACAAATACCACACATATACACACACAAACCACACCACACACATATGCACACACACACGACACATACACACACCACATACATACATACATGTGCACACTCACACATGCAATGGGCTAACTAACACATACCTGTGTGCAGCAGCATGCTCACACACTCGCATGTATGCACAGTACACACAGGCACACACATACAGTACACACATGCATGCACACGAACACCCCACACACTCCCACACGCTGCAGGGTGCACAGGAGAGCTCCCGCAGGGCTGATGATTGCAGGGACTAAACACTCCCCTGGCCGTTACCTCTCCTCTCATTCAACCCCTTCCATCCCAGGGGTGCAGGGAGCCCTGGGCTCTCCTGTTTTATGGGAGACCTGGGAAAGCAAAGCAGTCCCTCCCTACACCCCCGGGTGAAGGTACAGGCCCTGGGCTGGCCTCTCTATCCGCCTTCTGGGAGCCCCCCATCCTGCAATCCCCCCAGCCCCTGTATGTGCCTGGCTCTGGAGGCAGGGGTGTTGTCTGAGGGGCTGAGCCTGCCTCTGCAGCTGCCTCAGGGAACTTTGGGCCCAAGTCCCTGCCCGTGCTCAGAGTCCTGGTCCAGAAGAGGGAACTGTAGCTACGCTTGCGTTTACATGGGACTGATCCAGACAGCCCTGAGGCTCCTTCCACTCCCAGCGTCCAAGGTTCTGTGGCACCAAGCCTCAGGCCACACCAAGGCTCCACCCCTGCTGGTGTGAGTCTGGCCCAGCCCCGCTCACTCAGGGTCAGCTGAAGCCACACAGGCTGGGCCCTGCCTCCATGGGATCCTGTCTTGCATTCCCGCATTCGTGCTGACTTCAGCACGCAGCTGTTTGTGCCGGAGGTCAGCCTCCTGGAAGCAGGTTAGCTCCCTCTCTCCAGCAAAGACCTCCCCAAGGGCTGCAGCGCAGTTCTGCAAAAGACCCTCAAAGCAGGAGTGGGGGGGTCGGAAACCCATGCCCCACTCTCCACCTGGTACCTTCTCCAGCCACCAGCAACCAGGATCCAGTTTCCGTCCAAGGTTCTGAAGTTGGCAGCTGGCAACCTGAGCTACTTAGCCCGTGATCCTGCTCACGAGCCTTCCACTGGCCACTGTGCTCTGTGTCACCATCCCTGCCCCTGGGCTCCCTGCGTCCTTCAACGACATAGCCCCTCATCTTCCACCTTCCTCCCATGCTCTGCCCTATCACTGGCAGGGCCCACCCACCCCAGCCTCCAGATCACACTCAAATCCAGAAACAAAATCTCTGTCTGAACTCTTCTTTTTTGTGTGGGGGAAAGAGTTCAGGCCAAGCCCCTCTGTCCTCGGGGACTTACTGCTGGCTTTGTGTTCAGGGGTCACTCCTGGTGGAGCTCAGGGGATCATACCTGGTGCTGGGGATCAGCTGGATACAGAGCAAATGCTGTACTGTCTCCAACCCCTGCCTGCATTCTTTGGGGAGTTAGAAATGTGGTCTAAAGCAATATCCCAAACACAACTCTGGGACCCAAAGAGAGTTTTCTCCAGGAAGAATCAGCCCTCTGTCTCAGCTCGGTTCTTCCCCATAGAGCCTGTTGATGCGGCCACCTGCAAATACTCAGAGGTTGAGAAAACGTCCCCCTTAACAACCACCATCCCAGGATGGGGTGATGGGGACACAGCCAGAAGCCCTCAGAGGAGCACGGAGCAATATTACTGGCTTATTCAAACACACATGAGCCCAGGGACTGAAGAGCAATGAAGTGATCACAGGGACTGGAGAGATAGTACAGAGGGTATTTGCCTTGCACGCAGCCTACCCAGGTTCAATCCCGACATCCCATATGGTCCTCCAAGCACCGCCATTAGTGATTCCTGAGTGCAGAGCCGAGAGCAACCCCTGAGAATCGATAGGCATGGCTCAAAAAAAAAAAAAAAAGAAAAGAAAGAAAAGTTCTCAGCATGGACCCAAAACCCAGTCTGTCTCACACAGCTGTCCTGAGCCCTGCTGGGAGTGCTGCGGAAGAATACATCTCCAAATCTCTCCCTTTTGGAGGCAAGTACTTCAGGCTGCCCTACAGTATGGTTGACTGTGTATGTCCAAGAAGAACCTGCTTTTGGCTTTTGCCTTCCTCCATGCTCCCGTATCTGTAACCACTCAGGGTGAGCTCAGTGAACACTGGCTTGTGACTTACGGTGTCTTTTAATATTTTAAGTACTTTTCTTAGGAGGAAGGAGAGATAGAATAGCTGGGAGGGCGCTTTCCTGGCACATGGCCAACTAGGGTTCGATTCCTAGCACCTCATATGGCTCCCCTGAGCCCCATCAGGAGTGATCCCTGAGCACAGCACTTGATCTGAGCCAAAGGACGGAAGCGATCAATCCTTGGGCATGGAACCAAAATTAAGCCCCAAGCACCATCTGGTGTGCCCCCCAAACCAAAATATGAATAAAAGTAAAGCACTTCTCTTTGGGGTTGAGTCTGAATTGCGTTAGAATCCTGAATCTTCCCTTTAACTGTGCCTTGATTTTCTCCTCTACCAAATGGGACAGAGATTATCTACCTCAGAGGCTTGGTTTGAGTTCTGAGAACTCCCCAGTTCTCAGAACTTTTTTTTCATGTTTTTGTTTGGGAGTCATGCCCGGCAGTGCTCAGAGATCACTCCTGGCTTCAGTAGTCTTGGAGAGGGTCACTCCTGGTCTTGTTCAGAGACCATGTGGTTGGGAGATCAAACCCGGGCCTTCTACTTACAGAGCATGCATCATTACAGTCCGCTAAGTGATCTTCCTGACCCAGGATCTCTTGTATTTTGTTTTGGTTTGGTTTGTTCTGTTTTGTTTTGGGGCCACCCAGTGGTGCAAAGGGGCTGTTTCTGGCTCTGTGCTCAGAGGTGACCACTAAAGGTGCTCAGGGACCAAAGGTGGTGCTGGGGGTTCAAATTAAGGTCAGCAGGGTGCAAGGCAAGTGCACTAACCATTGTTCTATCTTTCTGGCCCTTCCCCCAAGATCCCTTAAGGATCTTTTCTCAGGCACATTAAACTAAATCTGAGTAATCTAGATAGAACACAAGCAGGGAAATTGCGCTTACTATCTTGTCTGCTCCATGGATTTTTTTTTTTTTTTAGGTTTTGGACCAAGGTGCCTGGGGCTGCTCGAGCCCAGTGTGAGGGTCGTCCACAACAGTTCTCAGGGTTGTGTGCTGCCGGACTCAAATGCAGGCTCCCATGTGCACAGCCTGTGTTCCAGCCTGCTCCCCTCTCTCCCCACCATGGCCCACGTCACTGGAAGAGTCCTTTTCACACAGGTCATTTCCAAAGCCAAACTGTTTAAACACGACCACAGAAATAGAAATGAGAGAGTTCTGATTATTTCCCTTTTGGGGTTTTTTTTTTTTTGGGGGGTTGGTTTTTGGCCACACCCAGCAGTACTCCTAGCTCTGTGCTCAGGATCACTTCTACAGGGTAGTGAGGGGTGGGAGGAGAGGGCATCTAGAGACCATTTATGACGCAGAGGATGAAACCAGGGCTGGCCACGAGCAAGGTAGTGCCCAGCACAATGTGCTATCTCCCCAACGCCCTGATGATATTCGTATTGGATATTACCTTTTCTTAAGATTGACTTGTTTTTATTTATGTGTTTGTTTGCTTGCTTGTTTGTTTGTTTTTTGGTTTGTGGGCTATACCTGGCCATGCTCAGGGCTCTTCCAGCTCTCCACTCAGGGATCACTCCTGAGATCAAAGCAGGATCAGCTGCATGCAAGGCAAGCGTCCACCTGCTGTGCTATCTCCTCGACCCCAGGAAATTGCTTACTTTTTGGGGGATCATACCTGGTTATTCTCAGGGCTTTCTCTGTGCTGGCTCTGCACTCAGGGATAATTCTGGCAGCCTCAGAGAGAAACATATGGGGCTCCAGAGATTGAATCCCAGTGGGCCATGTTTAAGGTAAGTGCCCCTCCCCACTGTACTATCTCTCTGGTCTCAGAAATGACTTACTTTTATGTTCATATTCTTGCTCCTACTTTTATCTTTTACAGGGTGGGACTCAGAGAGGGGGCCATTCCCAGTAATACTCAGCTGATCAGCCTGGCCACTCACAATGAGGACCTGGGGAATGCTAAGCAGCGCGGCTGGCTCCCTGTGGTGTCGGGACCACCAGGGTCACCCCAAAAAGTGCTCAGCTACCTGCAGAGCTATACCTGGGGATCAATCTGGGGGTCAGGCACAAGCTTAATGTAGCCTCTGTACTATTTCCCTGGACCTACACTTTTATCTATTTTTATCCTTGTGATGTTGGAAACCAGACTTGTCCGGACTGTTCCCTGTGTGTTTCTGTCCCTTCTGCTAAAGGCAGCACAGCCCCTGGGGTCTAAATCCGAATGCTTCCTGGCCCTCCCCACAGGGAAGGAGGAGAAGGTGATGCCTCCTCCCCACCCCCCAACCCCATCTCATCTCTCCCTGCCTACTCCCTGCTCCTACCCCCAGCAAGAGAGAAGGCTGGGGGTGAAGCTCTCCCAGGAAGCAGTGGTTTTCCAAGCATGTTCGGGACCACATCTTGGCTTTGCCCTCCCCTACCGGATGTAAAACCCATTTCTGCGCTAAGCATGCGTGTCCCAGGTCTGAAGGTCTGGCACACCTCCTCAGAGAACAGTTGCTCTGGAGAACAGGGGCTGGAATGATAGCACAGGTTTGTAGGGCTCTTACGTTGCATGTGGCCAACCTGGGTTCGATCCCTGGCAACCCATATGATCCCTGAACCCCACCGGGAGTAATTCCTAAGTACAGAGCCAGGAATAATTCCTGAGTGCAGAGCCAGGAGCCTGTGCTCCTCCCGAAAAAAAGAAAAGAAGAAAAAGAACAAAAAGCTCTCTTGAGAAGGGATACAAGGACCACGGTGCCGTGGAAGTCCTTCTGGTCCCAGAAAATTGTGTTAGTGTGCAGAAGGGGAATCTCACTGGAAGAGCTCCTGGCAGTGCTCACAGATGGGGAACTGGACTCTGGTGCTGTATCAGGAACCTCGGGGATCGGATCTGTAGGTCCTGCAAGGACGATGGAAAGGGGACCATGTGCCTAACAGTTCTCAGGCCTCCTCAGGAGTCCATGTCACAGTTGCCTTGGCATCTGCCAGTGGGAGCCTGGGTTCATCCTCCTCTCCGTAGCAGAGTTAGCTTTCCCAGCTGCAGCTTGGTACCAAGGGCTTGTGCCAACGCCAGAGCAACTCAGGGTCATTTCCCTCCTTGATCCTGGTGTGCATTGAGGTACTCAGGCCTTAACTGTATATGGAGCCCCACTCCACCCCCATCCTAATCCAGTGACTGCCCGTGGGGGCACTGTATGAGCCTGGGAGCTAATAACACCATTCCTGCCCCCCCCCTTGCCATGCTGGGGCATCCAGTCTCCAACCACATGCCTGAAGGTGCTGAGCTCAGAGGGCGTAGGCATTGCGGGATCCATGGAGAAGGTCAACCATGAAACAGGTCCTGGTAAACTGTCCGAGAGTCTCTCCTGGTAAAGAGCCCGAGAGGAGGGTGGTGGCCCTCTGTGCCTGAGAGGACACAGCTGAGATCAGGGGGACACAGAAGGTTCCCAAAGAAGAGGAGCCCACACTGCTGTTGAGATAAGGGTGGGGAGTCTCAAGCAGGATCTCCTCTGGCTCTCCAGGCCCTGTCTGCCTCGGGGCTGCTCTCCCTGCCCCTCCTCCTTTCCAAGTGAGTCCACACATGGGACACCTCCTCTGAATGCCGCCATGCTGTTATTCCTACCCTAAGGGGGACCGGAAATGCAGTGCCATGGGAAGGACACTTGCCTTGCATTCGGCCAACCTGGGGTTCAATCTCAGCACTCCTTACCCCAGTCAGGAGTGATCCCTAAGAGCAGATCCAGGAGTAAGCCCTGAGCACCACCAGGTATGGTCCCTCAAAAACAAAATCATTTCACCATATGGGGCCAGAGGAAAAGAGGGAGGGGAGAGAGAGAGAGAGAGAGAGAGAGAGAGAGAGAGAGAGAGAGAAGAGAGGAGGAGGAAGAGCTCAAGGGGATGTAGCATATGTCTGCATACGTGGAATACTACTCATTCATAAAAAAGGAAGAACGCCAACAAACATGGATCAATCACACATACACATTATGCTACGTAAACAAAGCTAAACAGATCACGACTGGGCACTGTGCGATTTCATTCCTCTGACAGTTCTTGGAAGAGTTAAGTGCTTGCCTGAGGCTGGGAGTTGGAGTAAGACTGGAGAAAGGTTCCAGGAGAACTTTGTCAGGGTGATGGTGTTCTCAATTTCGATTGTGTTGATGATTGCACAGCTATATAAATTTACTTAAGGCCCTGGATGTATAATGATGATGGATATGAGCTGCGTAAATTTACCTTCATAAAGAAGAATGACAATTTATTCTTTTGTTTAAAAAAAATGGAGTTAGAGGCCAGAGTGATAGAAGAACTAAGGCACTTGTCTGGCATGCAACTGACTCTGGCTGCATCCCTGGTACTACATATGATCCTCTGAGCATGCTGGGAGTTATCCCTGAACACGAAGTCAGAAGTAACCCTGAGCACAGCTGGATATGGCCCAATGCCTTTTCCTGATTTCCTAGGATGCCCCCCACCCCCAGGAGTTGAGGACCAGAGAGATAATGCAAGGGTTACAATACTTGCTTTGAAGAGAATAGACTCAGTTCAAATCCTGGCACTATGATGGTCCCCTGAATAACACCAAGAGTGACCCATAAGCACAGAGCCAAGAGTAAGCCCTGAGCATTGCTGGGTGTGGAGAGAGAGAGAGAGAGAGAGAGAGAGAGAGAGAGAGAGAGAGAATGGAGGTGGATGACGGATGGGAGGATGGCTACCCTGTTGATTGTGTCTGATGTTATATTCTTCAGCTTTTCTGTCTGAAAGTTTACTGGGAAATGTCAGGAAAAAATGTTTTTAAGCTGAAAGCAGGAAAGTAGCAAAGGCTCTGTAGTTTAGGAAGGTTCATTTTGACCACCCAAGTTGGATTTAACAACAACAAAAAATAAAATGGTGATAGCGTTGGTGGGGATGTGGAGAAACTGGAACTCAGACACAGCAGCTGGGAACAGGAATTGATCTGCCGGGAAAACTGGTGGTGCCTATCCGTGACTCGCTCGTTCCTGTCTGAGGTCTATAACCCAGTACACTTGGACACTGCAGCAAAGATAAGCGTGTTTACAGGCGCATTATTCCACCAGGGCCCTAAACGGGAAACAGCCCAATCATTATCAGTGGAACACGACGAATCATAGATTCAACCTGCAGGGCGCCAGACCACAGCGGAAGTGAACAGACCACACCTGGGCTGTGGTGAATCCACATGTGCATTTCCACAGTGCTGAGCGAAAGAGAGCAGCGTAATAACACTGATGTGATCAGGTGCCATCTGTACCTTGTTCGGCTGTATAAGGGTAGGGACAGAAGTACTGATGGTAAAGGGGACGACTGGGAGGAACTTGGAGCAAGAGGAGAGAGAAGCTGGCTGAGCTTTTTTGTGGTGGTGGCTTCCACAGAGCCAGTCTTGGAGGCACTGGGGCCACTCTGAGCTGGGGTCACCCCAGTCATGCTCAGAGGCCACCAGCGCCCCAGCTGGCAGTGGTGGGGCGGGGAAGGGGCACGTATGGTTCTAGGGATCAAACCCAGGGTCTCCCACTATTTAAGCCATATCCCTGGTTCCTCTATTTCTTGTTCCGATGATGAGAAACATCTAAAGTTCCTAAACGCATGTGAAGGGACAAAAATAAAATCTGCATGGGGCGGGAGCAGTAGCACACTGGGCAGGACGTTTGCCTTGCACATGGCTGACCGGGTTTGATCCCCGGCATCCCATTTGGTCCCCCAGTACCGCCAGAAGTAATTTCTGAGTGAAGAGCCAGGAGTAACCCCTGAACAAGCATTGCCGGGTGTGACCCAAAAGAGAAAGAAAAAATCTGAGGACTGCTCCTTAGAATGTGGTAATTTACTTATTTGGGGGGCCACACCTGGAAATGTGTGGAAATGGGTTACTCCTGGCTCTGCACTTAGGAATCACTGCTTGCAAGGCTCAGAGGACCGTATGGGGTACCAGGGATTGAACCTGGGTTGCCTGTGTGCAAGGTAAGCACCTTCCTCACTGTGCTATTGCTCCAGCCCAAGTTTGTGTTTTAGATAAAAAGTTAAGCTTTGCAGGCAACTAGGAGGAAAAAGAAACGAGATTGCTCTTAACTCAAGGTCACACACACACACACACACACACACACACACCGCCCCAAGCTGGTTTCTCAGGAACTCAGCTCGCAAAGGGAAAGCCCCTGGTATTCTGCAAGGACACTGAAGGGCAAAGAGCTACCTGAAGCTTTGAGTCCAGGTTAGTCCACAGAGCCTGCAAAAATCCTAGAAAGTTTGGCACACCAGCCTTCATCAGCCTGGCCCACAAAAAGAACATCCCAGCCGGCGCCTGTGTGGAGGCCAGGGCTCGTGCAAGGTGCGGCCCAGAGCTCCCTCTCGGAGTGCGCTCTGTCTTGCTGGAGCCTGCAGAAGGACTTTTTAAAAAACACAACCAAAAGTCCCGGAACAGGAACTCCTTTGGCAAAAGGCAAGTGGTATCCCTCGAGGCGGAGGTGATGGAGGGGGTGCTTCTGATGTCTCCCACTGACACGCGGCAGATACCCAAATCCCCCAGATGCTCTTGTATCCCCTCCCCACACCCCCATCCACGTCTCCTCCTGGCCGACTTAGCAAACCTGACCCACTGTGGCTTGTGTGGGGGTAGTTGTGACACTGTACTGGTAGCTGGGACACTGTGTTCGTTCTGGCCCAAGGACTGAGAAAGTCTCCCCCTGCTCAGTGCTTAGCTGCAAGCGCAGGCCTAACCCTACTCGTGACCAAGTCGTCTGGGTCCTGCTTTATCAAGTTCACTCAGTGTGTGGGCGCCCGCGTGGGAGGCTGACGAGGCCTTCAGAGGCTTCTGGTCTCCCACCCCGGCCTCTGTGCACACGCTCTGCCTTCTTCCTGCTACTGAATTCCAAGTTCCCTGAAGAGAGCGGGAGATTGGTTTATAGCTGAGCCTTAAGAGGATGTTCGATTCCAGGTAGAGCAGTCAGACTTTCGCTGGATCACGGCTGTGCCCTGGCATTGTCTGTGAGCCTTCAAATGTGTGATAAAAAATGTGAAAAATGTGATTTGAACTGGCCAGACCCTGACTTAGGAATGGTGTGATGACAAGCACAATCTCAAGTGTTATCAGACTGAACCAAGAGTTCGGATGTGCCAACAGACCCAGGGATTAAAAAAACAGCTACCAACAATTGTGAGGCCCAAAAGTACAGAATAAACAAGCAGGCATGGGGCTGGGCAGAGCCAAAAGGCAGGCGGTGACTTCTAATGGAGACCCTCTGGATCTCGTCAAGGCTGGCTTCTCCCAGAGAATACCATGACCGTCCCAGTGGAGACAAGAGAGGGGCTCAAAGGCTGAGCAATCCTCCCCCACCCCATTAAAAGCTCCAGAACAGATCTCTGTACCCGACACATTTGAGAAGGGACTGGAGAAGTAGTACAGCGGGTAAGGACCTTGCCTTGTATGAAACCAACCTCTGCTCGCCCCAGGATCCCCATATACATGGCCCCTAAGGTGCCAGGAGTGACCCCTGAGCACAGAACCAGGAATAGCCTCTGAGTACAGTCCAAATCCACACACCCTCCTTCAACTTAAAAAAAATGCTTAAATTAATATGATTAAAATGTTGTGTTGAAGCGGAACATAACTAGGAACCCCGAGTGATAGTTCAGCGGCAAAAGCCTACCTCCCTGACAAGCGTGAGACCCCGAGTGTGATCCCCTGCTCCACCCACATCCACCAAGTCTGATTTCAGCAGCTCTACTCCTGGGGGGGGGCACAAACAGGTAACCCCCACATCCAGTGTGCCTAGGAGTCCCTCGTCCAGCAAGTCTCACAACTCAAGTGTGTGGGAACTGGTCCACACAACCCCACAAAAGGGAAGGGCGGGGAGAGAGGTGGTAAATAAAATAAAGAAACTGAGTTGGCACGGCTGTGGGAAAACAGGCTCACACAGCTGGTGCCAGTGACGGGGACCACCCCTCTGACGGGCAACCTGGCAGCCGTCGTTGCTTTCGAAATTAAAAATGCACATGGCCTTTGACCCGGCAATTCTACTCCCTGGCATTTTTCCCTGCAGATCCACTCCCACAAGTACCAAGTGACGTGTGAACCAGGATATTCGTTTTCAGTATTGTTTATAATAATAAAAGCCTGGAAGCAGCCCCCTCTGTCAAAGCATGGGGCGGGGGCAAAATCCCCTTGGAGGCAGCAGAGACTGCCAGCTCCAGTGTCATCACGCTGAAGCCACTGCAGGTGCCGTGAGGTGGGTGGTGCTCGGAACCCCGAACCACAGGAGGAAACTGAGCCAGTGAGCCCTTCACCGGCTCCAAGGGGAAGAACGGCTTTGTAACTGAGCAGGGAACTAAACTCTCGCTCAACATTCTTCAGCCTCTCTATACCTGCACGCCAGCACCTGTCCACATACCAGTCATTAGAACCAAGGCCAGCAGCAGACCAGGAGTTCCCAACCTCTATTCCTGCAAGCCAGCGACGGACTGTGGGCAGGTAGTTGAAGACTGCCCCAGCATTCAGCCGCCAATGTCTGCAACTCTTGATTTTTTATTTCTTGGGAGGGCAGGTACAGGGGGGAGGGATTGGGGCACATCAGGCAGTGCTCAGGGCTTATTCCTGGCTCTACTGCACTCTGGGTACTATGTGGGATGCCTAGCATTGAGCCTGGGTCAGCAGCATGCAAGGCAAGTGCTTTACCTGTTGCACTGTCTCTCCAGTCCCAAATGTCTGCAACTTTTAACCACTCCATGTCTCAACATCTGGACAGGCAAACAATCAAATCACTTTTTTTCCCTTAATGCTGAAGCCATGAAGAAGACCAAGAACAGCCTTGAGGGTCTTGACGCTGAATGCTTTCCAGCCAAGTTGTTCTGTGAAAATGGCAGTCAGTGGGGCTCCGGGGTGGGCAAGACATGTTACCAGACACGTTACCAAGTCTAGGACTGAAAAGCCGGTGTGTTTCAGGTTCTATTTGGGAGAGCCTCACCGAAACGGGTACCACGGCACCTCTGATAAAAGGGAAGTGAGTAGTGACTGGAGCAACCTTTCTGTTTGAATTGGTTTGCAGCTTCTTGTTTCATTGGGGACAGAAACATCAAACCTAGCAAACACACACACACAGAGAGAGAGAGAGGAAGAGAGAACCACTTAAACCCTTTACCTAGACGCACTAGTTATTACTGAGCTTAATATTTTTAAATTTTATCCATAACATATATCTCTTTGAAACAGAATTAACAAGACAAAGTGAAATCAGCATTTTTCTACTCCAGAAATTCTGCACAGAAACTGGTGCCCAGCGTTCAAATCTCCTAAAAGGGGCTGACTACTTAGCCGTTTCCGGGAGTGGGTCTTGCGCCATTCAACAGATGCTTCCGTCCTCAGAGCAGGACCTGTGCTTAGGGTCTTGGAAGCTTCCAGAACCCTAGGGTGGGGGTAGAAGGAGCTTCACCCCGCTGAGGGATGGGGAGCCAGAGCAGGACTGATAGGAAACCCAGTTCTGTGACCCCCAGCAGATGGTGACAACTTTGCTGCTAATTGTGTCCACGCCTGAGAAACACCAGGTCCAAGCAAGGTCAGCGGGCACTCCCCTATGCTGTCTGCTCCCTACCCAGGCCCTGGTGTCCCTGAGCTCACACCTGAGCTGGATGGAGACACCAAAGACCAGACTAAGCGCAAGGGGACATGGGCAGACTCCTGCCACCTCTGTACCCATTGTCTTCCTGAGAACTCCAGGGTGAATCCCACAATCTATCACCTTCACAGCCTAGCCCTGGGGCCTCTGCATCCTCTGACAATCAGCCTGGTGCGCCTGGGCATTTGTAAACATCTCCATCTTTCCTCTTGTGCCGCTCATGACTGACAGGTGATTCCTGTATGGACAGGACTGTGTCCCCTCCATCTGAACCTTAGGGAACCCTAATTGAGCACTGTCCCCTGAAATCTCAGTTCCAAGCCCATTTCCACACCCACAGTCAGCACATGAACCCTGCGGCTCTGGGTTGGTCCTGAGCAGGAGCAGGAGGCTGTGGCTGACAGCAGCAGCCTGTGGCAGGGCCATTGCGTAACGGAGGCCTGGCTGTAGGTTTCTGATGATTCAGCACTGGGGCCTGTAGAAAAGGGCTTCCGGAACCAGGAATAGAAGCCCCAGGCCCCCTCTCACCAGAGACCCTGTCCTACAGCCCTGACACTCAGGGACAAGGGTGGCTCTGCTGGCTGCCCTAGGGTGTGCCCTGGGGAGACGGGCTGGGCCACTGGGAAGGTGCCTGAGCCCTAGTGGGGCTTCTAACCCACAGGCTGGACCGAACTGAGCCGGGGCCCCTACCCCTGTTGTCGTTGCTGTTGTCATTGTTGGAGACATAAAGCCCTAGAGCAAGGTTGTGTCGAAGAGAAGAGGGACCCAGTGGCCAGTCAAGGCCTGGGGGCTGGGGGGCTGAATTGGCAGTTCTTTCACAAACCACTAGATGTCACTTCCATTTAAAGGAACCCACTAGCTGGCATTTTTCCCCAATAGGTCTCCCCAGTCCGTTTCCAGATCTTAAAGACACACAGTCAGGCCCCAGATGGAAACTTAGCTTTCCCTGAGAACTTTCCCGAGCCCCTGGGAACCTAACCAGAGATGGGTCCAAAAGAAGCTGTAGAGGAGCTTCACACACACACACACACACACACACACACACACACAACCACGCAGAAACCCAACCCCACAACCCCAGTCCCGCACTCACCCTAGCTCTGGAATATTTTCTGTAACCAAAAAATGAAGTCCACGGGACGCTAATGTGAGTGTCTGTGAGGAGAACAATACTGGGAGAAGCGGGAACCCTCACCCCAAAGACCCAGCTCAGTCACACATACCGGGTTCAGCCCATCACACCCCAGCCTTCAGACTCTGCAAGAGTTTCGGGGTAGAGGCGTCTGGAAGGAGAACCCCCCCAACCGTGCCTCTCTCCTCACCCACAGCTCACCCTCCCATATTCAGTCAACAGCTGCAGCTTGGCTGGTGCTGATTATTCACCAAGTGGCTCTTTCCTGGCCCCCAACAACCTCTGTGAGGCCAGAGAGGACCCAAGCCCCATTTGACAGGTGAAGAGTCAGAGGCGCAGCAGGGCAGGACCAGAAGACTCTCATCTCTTCGCCTGCAGTCAGGCCCTCAGCAGAGAAAAGCTGAAGCCAGCGGTGGTTTATCTCCAGCTCAGGTGGCTGCTGACAAGAGCCTTCTCTGTGGTTCATTAACCGAGTTTGGACACGCTGGCTTGGACCCCAACGTGTCCAAACTCAGTTGCATGCTAGAATCACCTGGGGAACTTTCGAGTCTCCTGATTTCCCAGGTCTCCCCCACCCCAAGCCAACTGATTCCCTCAGTGGGAGAGTCTGAGAGAACTGCAGCCTCGGCGTGTTCAGATGTCCAGGTGGTTACAAGGAATAGCCAGACTCAGAGGCCACGGCCTGACCACCAGGTCCCAGCCCACAGGCCCTGGCCACTGAGGCTTTGCCTATGGGCCTGCCACTCTGAGGAGCACAGGCCGTGGTGCCATCCAATGATGGGGCTTGTCACAATGGCTCACAGGACTGGTGCCATGGACGGTTTTTCCTCAGAGTGACGCTGAGGCAGAAGAAGGGAGTTACACACCAGGCCCCAATTCCTCCACAAGCAGAATCAGGTCCCATCACCCATGTCCCAAGTTCTCAGACAAATGCTTCAGCCTCACTCAGAGGCCTCAGAAAACACCTATCTTCTTCAGTGCTGTTAGCACCACACTAGAAAAACAGTTCCCAACCAGCACCTCCCCGCTGACCAGCTGTAAGCACGTCTAATCCTTCGTCTCTACCCCAGTCACCACCAACCCAAATAGACTATAGATAGTCCCTCACAGGAGCCACTGTCCACACAAAGAGGAAGGCTTAGGGCCCAGCCACACAGCATTGTATTTCCCTGCATCCTCTCAGAATAACGAACACTAACTAGTAAGGGGGGCAGTGTACCAGCAGGAGGTTGGTCATTCTTGTATTCATTTTTCCATTTCTTTCTTTTCTTTTCTTCAATGCAGAGAATCGAACCCGGGACCTCACACATACAAAGTGTGTGCTCAACTGCTAAGCCACAAGACAATCTCCAGGAGTTCTGTTAGCTCTTGGGTCAGGTTGAAGGTCTTCAACCCAAACAAAATAATTAAAAGCTTGAGGCCTGGAAGATGACTCAAAGGGCTGGAGCATGTAGCTGATACATGGAGATCAGGTTCAATCCCCAGAACCACATGGTCTCTGAGCACTGCCAGGTACAGCCTTGATGGCCTCTGGCACTGCCAGGTCCAAGCACTGAGCTCTCAGGCCTGGATACAGTCAGACTGAGTGTCTCTGGGAGTGACTCCGGGCCTCTGAGCACTGCTACAGAAACCTGCAAACAAATGACAAATATGTAAATAAAGAGGGCCTGAGACAGGACAGCGGATAAAGCACAAACCGTGCGTGTGGCTGAGCCTGGTTCTGTTCCCAGCACCGCATCGTCCCCGGAGCACCTTGAGGGATGGCCCTGGAGGCCTTTGAGCACTGGTGGGTGGCCTGTATGATTCCTGACACTGAAGGTCCAAGCAGCAACACAGCCGCAGGCCCAGGCATTCTCACTGGGCGAGAAGCGCAGGAGCAGCCCCCAGGGACTCTGTGCAGTTTGGGGAGACCCTCCAAGACTCCCCCACAAAAATCAGACAAAACCTCACCTGCCCCCACTTCTCTGCTCTCTCCTTCTTAGACAGAGGCTCACCTGTGTGAGCACACACACACACACACACACAACACTCACGCACATGCAGACACGGCTCACACACACACTCTCATGCGCCTGCTCATACACACGCCTACACACATATTCAGGCACACACATATACTCATATGCTCATACACTCGCATACATGTACACTCCACACACATGCTCAGGCACATGTATACACATGCTCACACATGCTCACACACTCACGTGTACACTCGCAGACTCACACGGTGCTCACACGCATGCTGACATGTACACACAATGCTCATACACATGGTCAGGCACACACACACACACACACACTCATATGTACACACACTCGTGCCCCACTTTGCCCTTTCTATTTCCCAGGCTGGAAGGCCCTTCCTCATCCCCACACATTCTCTGCGATCCTCCAGAAGGCCAATAGGGTCCCACAATCAATTGTCCACACAGCCTGAGCCCCTCTGATAACCATCACCAGGTCCCAGCCCAGCCTCTCTCCTCAGCAAGTTGAGGGGGTCCAGATCAGCCCATCATCAGGGGTAAAGGCCACCCTATGGCAGGGGCTGTGGCCCCACACTCATTCATCGGGGCCCACTCCCCTGGGTGCTTCTCTAGGGAAGGGTCCACTCTCAGCTCTCTAGCCGCACTGGCCCCGGGATCAATAACTCACAAACCCTCCGGCTCCAGTTAGTCCTTCCAGCAAGAGCATCTCCTGGCTCTACATGACCTGGACACCGCCACACAGGAAACTCCATTGACTTTGTCCCTGGTCATCACACTGCACAGTGTCCTATCCCCAGCCCGGGGCAGTCAAGGGCCTGCCCGGGATTCTCCCTGAACCTTTGCCCCAGCTGTGCCAGGCCCTGGGAATGCCTCCCTGTAACCTCAGAACTCCGAGAGATGCTCTTTAAGGCTCACCTCCTCACAGTATATAGCTAGAACGCTCTAGAAGGTCACCCAGGAGCACCCCTCCCCAGACCCCCACTCTGAGGCAAGTTCGATCAAATGAACCATCAGGAGTGGGGCGGGGCAACTAGGAAAGCGGCCCACCATGAGCAGATTTAACGCTGAAAACAAATAGTGCATGTGTGGGTCACACCTAACGTCTCTCTAGAAATCCATCGCTCCAGGTGGAGACTGCTGTGTCCTCAGGAAGGGGGCTGTGGGCACTTCAGGGAGGCTCCCCATGAGATGCATGTCTGGATGCATGTCCAGGAAGGCCATACCCCAAGTGCATGCTGGAGGCTCCAATCCTGGCCATTTCCCACTGGTGGAGGGGGGGCCATGGGCCCCTTAAAGTCCCCTAGGTGTAGTGTACGTGGAAACTCAGGTCCCCCTCGGTGCCAGTAGACAGTGAATTCTACTGCTCGTTTTCATGGGACAATCATCCCCTTGCGCTTGCCTCTGAGAAAGACTGCCAAGCCACATTTCCGAGCCTCCTGAGCCAGGGCAAAATCAGAACCCACGAGGTTCTCTGCAGGGAAGAAGTTCTCAGGTCCGGGGACCTGGAAAGCAAAATCCACACAATGTCTCTTCCGAAATCTCGACAGTGCAAGAAAGATGCTCCTCAGAGACTGAGCGTGGCTTTGCTGGATGTCAGGGTCCTTTGACTAGTAGCATTAAAGGAGAGAGAACGTGACCTGGCTTGGAGTAAGGGGGGTGGGGTGCGCCATCGATCCCCGAGTTCCCAGTACGGGATGATGGAGAGCTGAATGCACCCAGGGCTCACCCCCACCTTCTCTATTGTCCCTGACTCCCCTTAATGAAGGCTCAAACCAGAGCAGCCAATGAGGCTTGGAAAATCCGCCTGTTGTGTGAGGGGATTTTCCATAAATCTCCCTCATTCAGGAGGCGACAGCCCCGTGCCCTGTGGACGGAGGGCGGCAGCTTTGGGCACCCTCATTAAGAACAGGTGCTCCCAGGGAGGCCCCTGCTTTCCCCAAGCCCTCACTTCTGGGGTGCACCCAGCCTCTCTGGAGTCATCACCCCCTACAGAAACGGCCTTGGAGTCCCCCCCCAGGTCTCCAGGTGAGACTCACAGCGGGTGCTGGGCATCACCTAGTCACTTGTTCAAGTCCCCCTCCCATGTCCAACAAGGGAGGGTGACAGCCACTAGCCACATTGGCTATTAAAATTGGGTTTTACCTACTGGGTCACTCAGAAGCAATTTAAATGCTCTGTGCAGGTGGCTACTGAATTGGACCCCGGAGATCCAGAACATTCTATTAGATGGTGTTGCTCGTAAGCCACGGTGCTCTGAGCCTTCCTGGAGCAAGGCAGAATTCTGACAGGACTAGGGGATCAGGAGGCCCCAACAGCTCAGGGAGGCCCCTTTGCGTGCAGAGGGCCAGCCTCCACCCTGGGAGAAGTCATAGGCCAAAGAGGGTTAAATCCATCCACAGGCCGCTCCCTGTTTTCCTAAGCAGGTGGGGAGGAAAGGGTCCAGCTGTCACTTCACTGGCTCATTAGTGATGTCTCGGGGCCTCGTCCTCCCTGGGCTAATTATTAACCGGCCTCAGGTGTGAGAGTGCGTGTGGCCAAAGCCCCACCCCCTACTCAGCTGCCCAGCCAGCTGGACATCCTGTCCCCCACCCACCCTGAACCAGGGCCCACCTGGAGACAACCCCAGGCCCCCGGAGTACCCCTCCCCATACCTCCACTCTGAAGCAGGTTTGATCAAATGAACCGTCAGCTGCAGGGCAAGTAGGAAAGCTGCCCACCACTTCCGGATTTAACGCTGAAACCTGGTCAGTATTGAGGGAGCCCCCCCAACACAGCCTCCCAGGGGAAAGGTCTCATTTCCGTGCTCCCCACCCCCACTCCCAAACCTGGACCATGGTCTCTGGTCTCCTCAGCAGGAATTTTCCACATTTGCTGGGATTTCTATTTGCCTTCCCATTAGCTTAACAAGCCTGGGTAGAAGATGACTAAGATAATTAGTGGAGGCTAAGCGTCGGGACAGAGAGGCCAGAGGCAGGAGCTGGTGCAGGACCAGAGAGAGGCATGATTCAGCCACAGAGGGCATGGACATGGGCCGGGCCTGGAGACCTCAGGCCAGAGCGGACAGACCCCAGGAACAAAGAGCAAGTCTGGCTTCAGCGTGTTTGACATCCAGAGTCACCCTACGGGCTCTACCATGTCATCATCCAGGGGTCCAGGATTCTCGGGGTATCAACAGGGAGTTGGGGTGCCACAGAAGAGACATCTCCACCTGACCTGGAGGCGAGGCAGGATGCGTTGCCCGGTCCCAGTATCCCTCCCTGCAAAGGGCCTCGACCCAGCTCTGAGGCTTCTCATGGCCCCACACGGACCAAGTCCCAGATGGGCGCCCCCATAGCCATACACCTGTTTGTTGGTAAATAACCTGCATCTGCAAGACCTTTACATCATGAACATTCTTTTGTCTGTTTGCTTGGGGTCCACATGCAGGGATGCTCAGGGCTTACTTGTGGCTCTGCACTCAGGGAATCATTCCCTGCTGGTGCTCAGGGGACCTTTTGTGGTTGGACCCACATGCAAGGCAAGCATCTTGCCCCCTGTACTATTTCTCCAGCTCCCAAATTGTGCGCATTCTTTTAAATGACACAAAAATAGACCTTTTAGAAAAGGACAGATATAGAATGACTGCATTCATTTGTGAGATAAAAAAAAAGAAGAATAGTGTGAGACTACAATCTAAGGCCAGGCAAAATGGGCCAGGATAACTTGTCAATGATTGGATGGGGGAAGGGGGCTGAGGGTAGGCAAGATAGAGAAGGGACCAGTTTGACAATAATAATTGGAAATGGTAACCTAGACTAGAACTGAGTATTGAAAGTAGGTAAAGGGATATATATAATAACGCTTCAGTGTCTGTATTGCAAACCACAATGCATAAAAGGAGAGGGAGAGAGAGAGAGAGAGAGAGAGAGAGAGAGAGAGAGAAGAAAAGTGCCTGTCATAGAGGCAGGTTTTGGGGGATGGTGGGAGGGAAATTGGGAACATTGGTGTTGGGAAATGTGCGCTGGTGTAGGGATGGGTGTTGGAACATTGTATGACTGAAACCAGGGAGCAATATTACAGCGGGTAGAATGGGTTGGGATGGGTATTGGAACATTGTATGACTGAAACCCCAGAGTGATAGTACAGCAGTTTGGGGAGTTGCCTTGCATGCAGCCAAACCAAGTTCAGTCTCCGGCATCCCATAAGGTCCTTGAGCATCACCAGTAGTAACTCCTGAGTTCAGAGTCAGGAGTAACCCCTGAGCATCAATGGGTGTGATACAAAAAAGAAAAAAAAAAGAAATAAAAAGAATTTGATCATGAACAGCTTTGTAATGGTCTATTGCACAGTGATTCAGTAAAAAAGACCTTTTGAAAAAGGCTATGGGTGGGTGATGAATGTCCCCAGTGCCTTCCCCAAGGGATGGGTGTGAAGCTGGAGACCCCAGGCTCCTCGCCGTGGGGTGCACATTGTAACCCAGCTCACTGCAGCACAAACCTTGTGTTTGCAGATTCAACATCAGCTGGTCCCTCCCAGGTTCGCGCTGAGGTTAGTGGCACTCTCGAAATTAGTCTGAACTTGATCTGACCTCGCACTGGGAGAGAGATGGAGGCAGAGCTGGCAAATGTCAGCTGACAGCAGCCACCCCCAAATCATGACGTTGCTCCCTTCCTCCCTCTTCCAGGAGTGCCCGCCTCCCACCACCCCAATGGCTCATCATCCTTCCAAACTCCGAATCTGGCAGTGACGCGGCCCAGGACGTAAAGCACCAGCCGAGCATGCTGACCCCCCCGAGTCCACCCTCCAGTCCTCATGTTTGTCCCCTCCCCCACCGCACCTCAGCACCAGGGCATGGGCCTGGCAGGGCTAACTATAACCCCGAAACAATTTTAAAACAAAAACTCAAATTGTCATCTGCCCTGAATCTCTGACTGCTCCAATGTCCCCTTCTTTTATTTTGTGGGGGGTGGGGGCAGAACCTGGCAGGGCTCAGGGGTTATTCCTGGCTCTGGATTCAAGAATTACTCCTCGTAGTACTTGGGGGACCATATAGGATGTCGGGCTCGATCCCAGGTCAGTTGCATGCAAAGCAAACGCCCTACCTGCAAGACTATCGCCTGGCCCTCAAACGCCCCTTCTAAGATCCACCACCCGTATGCAGCCAGGGAGCTCCCATCTGGCATTTGTCCCTCTGTGCCCACTCCCTTACCAGACAGTGAGTTCCTCACGACATGGGCCGCTCCATGCTCCCCACCTCGCCTCCCAAGCTACCAGCATATGCAGGCACCCACACAGTCACCCCACACCCCTATGTCGACCGGTGCCCGCCACCCACTCTTGGCATCACATGTAAGGCAGACCAGGAGTGCCATGAACATGACACAGTCCACCCTTAAACAATAACATGGAATTTGGTAAGGGATTTCTTGCTCCACAGGTGGCAACATTGAGGAGAATGTGGTCCAGTTCCCCTGAGGATCCCAGCAAGCAGGAGCCCCTTTACCTTCACAGTCCCTGCTCTTGAATGCACATCTGTTGGCACCTTCTTTTTCCAGCCTGGGAATGCCTTGGAAATGCCTGACTGATATTTCATAGGCTGGCCCTCTCTCTGCAGTAATCACCTAGGTACTGCTCGGCTGCTTTCTAAGGGGCTTGGGTGCCCAGTGAATGCCCTGTCATGAGGATATGCCCAGGGATCTCTATCCCAGTAGCAAAAGGTTCCAAGAGCTCACATGGCGGAGCAGCAGCTCCCTGAGGAGCCAGACTGAACCCGCCATGGGGAGGATACGGGGATGCAGGGATGACAGACATACGGCAGAGGGTGTGGAATTTCCAACCACAAGAAGGCATGGGGAGGCTGGAGAGAAAGTGACCAGTATAGGCAATGAGGAAGCCCAGAACTACATCTCAGCCACCACAGAGGGTTCCCTTTCCATGACGACTTCCCAGAGGCTGCCTTAACTCCAGCCCAGAGTATAGCCTGAACAGAATTGGAGCTTGGCCTCTCGGTGGGGGTGGAGGGTTCTCAGAAACCCCATGCTCTGGCAGAGAAGCAAGCCCCATCCCGGCCCCTGCCCTTCAGAGCACTCCTCATTAATGGGAGCTTTCAGGCCAGGGGGATTAGGCCGCCTTCAGAAAAGCTGCTACCCCCGCCTGCCCTCTGCTCCCGTGGCTGAAGGAGGGAGGGAGGCTCAAAGGGGCTCCACAGAGCATGGGGTGTGATTAAAAGCAAGCAGGACAACAGCTAGGCACACCCTGAGTGGGTTCTGTGTCCCCGTCCACCCTGGGCTCTGGGAGTCAAGTGAAAGCTCACCATCACCAGGCTGTGATGGTGGCCCTGCAGCAGGGACAGTCCATCAAGTCTCTACCCTCTGGCTTGTTGCAAGGCAACAGGCCAAGTCCCCACCCCTTAGCACTGAGCCCAGAGACAGCAGCCTGGGAGTTCAGTCTGACTCTGGAGAGAGCCCCCGGGTGAGTTCCTCAGCTGAGTGAGGAAGGAGCTGAAGACTAGACTGTGATCCTTGACCCCTAGTGATTCATATTCTAAGTCAGACCTACATTTTGCTTCCAAGATCCTCCAGCCCAAAGATGACGCTGACCAGACTGTCGTAAGGTCCCAGACTGGGTCATTGTGCAGGTGTAAGGAAGGTCCCTAGAAAAGAGGTTAATCAGAAGGAAGACATAGATTTAAACTCTCAGCCTAGGGACTGGAGCCATAGTACAGAGGGAAGAATGTTTGCCTGGCATGCAGTCGACCCGATTCGATCCCCTGGCATCTCGTATGATCCTCTGAGCCCACCAAGAGTGATCCCTGAGTGCAGGGCCAGGAGTAAGCCCCTGAGCACCACTGGGCATGGTCTCAAAACAAACAAAACCTCTCAGCCTAACTTAACATGCCAAGATGGCATCCATCCTGCTTAACAACCCACACATTTTTCGGGCCATACCGGAAGCTCAGTTCCTAACACAACTGAGAAGATCGGGGGGTGCCCCTGGTGCCAATTTTCTTCAAACTCTCCATCGAGCCGGTCAGCAGCCAGCCTGGCCAACAGAAATAAGCTGCCTAGCAATCCCCTGCAATTACAAAACCGGATCAAAAGGGACCAGAGTGTTTCATCAAGGCTTTTTTCATTTGCAGTATAATCACCTCCATCCCAATGTGGAGATTTTCAAATTACAACCAAACAGGCCCAGCAAAGAACTGGCAGTGCTGGTGATGTTTGTGGCACAGAACATCCTAAATGAAGTGCCCTTGAATTCTAGGAGGGAAAGAGAAGCACCAGACAAGTCTTTGCTTTGATACAGATGGATCATGACTGCCCAGAACAATGAGGTCAAGTTTCCTCAAGAGCCGGAGAGTCTCAGCTCGTCCAATCACAGTCTCAAATCCAGATCGTAAATGGCATTTTTGCAAAAGCTTTGATCTTGTTGAGAAATAAGAATGCCACCCATCCATCAAGTTGGTTAGAACGTCTTTGAACTTCTGCGCCATGCTAAAGTCTTTTGCCAAATATATACAGTGACTGATAGCAAGACTGTAAATGCACAGCGCAGGAGCTGTAAAGCAAAGAGAGCATTGCAGCATTGCATGGACGGCGTGGCAAGGGAATAGCTGTGTGAGTGCAGTCCAGACAGCTCTGCATGTGATCCCCGAAAGAGACAGAAGAAACATCTGGAATGGTGCCCGCACTGTCCATGTGAAAGCACAACTCCCTGTCTCATTAAGGTCACCAAGATATCCGTCGCTGCTTTGACGCTCTCCCTAGAGAAAGATGAAGAGGAGAAACATGGCAATGATTCAGAATCAGGGACATGAAGGACAAGAGCAAGAGCCGTGCAGACGCAAAGGCCGCTGGGAAGAAATGCTCCCCAAAAGAAGAAAAAAGTGAGAAACGCTCTAGAAAGTGCCCAAAGAACAAAAGAAAAGAAGTAACAAAGATGCGCTTCGTTGAAAGTACTAATACCAACCTAGAACTGAGCATTAAATACAGGCAAAAGATACACATGACAACCCTTTTAATGTATGTTCTGTAATCCACAATCTGGAAGAGAAGGAAAAGAGAAAGAGATAGAGAGAAAGGGAAAGAAATAAAAGAACCTGCCATGGAGGCGGGCTGGGGAGAGGGAGGGAATCGGGGACATTGGTGGTGGGAGATGGGCACTGGTGGAGGGATGGGTGCTGGAACACTGTATGACCAAAACCCAAATATGAACATCTTTGTAATTGTATATCTCACGGTGGTATAATAAAATATTTTTTTAAATGGTGCGCTTTCCAGCTGTGCACTGGATTCACAACCATCCCCCGCCCCATAGTTTCTTTGTTGTTGTTGTTGCTGTGACCAGGGACCCTCACACACAGTCGACATGCCATGTTTCCATATTTGCAGTGACCAGGGATTAAAATCTTTTTGTGGCCCGAAGATTCCCAAGCCACAGTGCTCCTGGGCTCGTGTTCAGCTCAGGCGCAGGTGGAGCCAGGGATCAGGCTCAAGACCCTTAGGCTGACAAGGCAGACACTTTTCCACTGCAGTTACCCGCTCCGCTGCCAGGCCCCGTGAGATTTTTGTACAAAACCCAGGGAAAGCAGTTAGAAAGGAGAGGTTTGGTGTCAAGATTCCCGAGTTGGCTTTTTGTTTGCTTTCTCTTTTCAACCTCTATCCAGTTGCACAAAGGTTTCTGCAGGGAAGTAACAATGACCCTTCCGCTTGCCGCCCTCATCACTCAGCACCCCCAGAGATGGTTTCATTGGTGCGAATGAGTGTGGGAAACAATTTGTAGGCTCTGACAATAGAAATCCACACTCTGGATCTCAGAGTGCCTCCGCACTTTAGCAGGAATGAG
Source organism: Cryptotis parvus (assembly GCA_021461705.1). Classification (NCBI taxonomy): domain Eukaryota; kingdom Metazoa; phylum Chordata; class Mammalia; order Eulipotyphla; family Soricidae; genus Cryptotis; species Cryptotis parvus. The sequence goes on from JAJIBD010038530.1 coordinate 132,971, forward strand.
GCACTTTTCCCAAGACCTAGCTCAGCCTAAAACACTCAAAGATGGTGTCTGCTAAGAAGCTGAACACATGTCTCCCCAGCACTGAGTCCGGAAGAAATTCCAGGCTAAGCTTCCAGAAAAACTCCATGGAAGCAGCAATGCACAAATTCCACAGAGAATTCAGTATGCAAGATTGCATTCCAGGAGGAGAAATCATGACAGTGGAAAGGGAAGAGAAGGATCCTGAAAATGGGAAGACGGGCAGGAGGGAGCAGAGAGGTGGGTGGGTGCACCCGCCTCCTCTGAGGAAGTGCAGGGAGACATCTCGGAAGCTGAAGCTGCCTGTGGACAAGGAGGCACGCGCCGAAAGCCAAAGCCGCGCCATCAGCCAGGTTTTAAGACGTCAAGAAAAGTTACGCGGCCCAATGAGGAAAGCACCCTGGAAGGCTCCAGAGAGGAAATACACTGAAACTGACAGTGATGAGGAACCCAGCGGCCAGTTACTGTCCCTTCAGTACACTGAAAACTCATAAAATTCCAAGTCTGGGACAGGGAGAGAGAACAGCAGGCTAGAACAAACGCTTGGCCTAGGTCTGATTTCCAGGCCAACATGGTCCCCAAACACCAAGCTCGAAACAACCCCTGAACATCACCGCCGCCCCCTGCAAAAAAAAAGAACACAGAGTGGCTTCTCTCAAGAGTATTATAAATATTTCTATATTACCTAAATATTCCCAGCAAGCATGATTGCTATTATATTTTAAAAGGCAAAATATGCTAGTTTAAGTTTGAAGAGCGGGTGGCAGCCCTCTTCTGGAAGGGCACACATGAGGCTGTTTCATAGTGAGAAGTGTTAGGGGAAGCCCTGGCAGTGTTGGGGGGGACCCTCTGATGCTGCAATCGTACCCCCAACTTCTATGTACACAGCCCGTGGAGACGTCTCTCCTGCCCCAGAAGGATGCGTGACTGGAGGGACAGAGGCTGTGCCTCTCCGTGGACAGCATCCCACGATGCAGGGACAGGGGCAGGCAGTGGTTCTGAGGGCCCAGCTCCTGGCAGCAGCACCGTCTTCCATTTCTCCAGGTCCAGGTTAAGGAAGAGGTCCGCTTGGTGACCACTCCACCAGATCGATAAGGAGGTATCAATCATCTCACGAGGTACACTCTCTAAGATCCCTCTGGGCCCCATCCACATCTATCGGAACTTTGAGGGTGAGTTCTCTGGGGCCTCTCCAGGATGGTGTGGGGGTCCTCCCCAGCTGGGCTGAACATGCGTCTGGGGGTCTGCCCACTTCCCTAGGAAGGAACAGCTGGGAGGGCAGGGAAGGTGGTGCTGTGAGCTGAGCATAGGCTGAGCAAAAGCTAGAGGCCTGAGTTTGATCCCCCAGGCACCTCAGGGGTCCCTTCAGCACTGCCTGGAGCCTTGCCTGAGCACTGGACAAGAGTAACCACTGAGAAGGATCCACCAGGTGAGACCCGAAAATAAATAAAATCAATCCAGAGTGTGTTGAGAAGATAAGACCAGCCTGGCTGGCTCTCTCAGGCTCATGCTTATTAAAAAAAAAAAAAAAAAAAAAGCGGCAGCCTCTGAAATGGTTAGAAAGTCAGACCACAAAGAATGTGGGAGGTAGAAAGTCCAAATGAGTCCAATTTCACCAAAGAAATGAATGAATAAGAAGAATCAGAAGTACTTTGTGATGAGATAGAATCGCGATGTCCTGTTCCCCAGAAGTGTTCCTTTTTAAAAGAAGAAAGGGAAGGGGGTGCAGTGAGCGCTCTAAGGGCTCTCTGCAGCACTTCTGAGAAAGAGACAAGAATGAAGTGACTCCCAGACATGCCTTCCATTCCAGGGAGAGCGCTCAGTGTGCCGTTACTCTGAAAATTATTAAATCGAGGCTGTTGGGTTGCATTTAAAAGCTTCCACATTGGGGCCCTGGAGCCAGCTCAAAGGCTCAGAGCTCCTGCCTAGAGAGGACAAGGTCATGAGGTCAAAGCCCAGGAGTTATTAGACACACTGAGGTACTCAGGGCAGTCCAGTGTTTGTGATCCCTGATGAAAAGAGCCAGG
>JAJIBD010038531.1:0-27335 GCA_021461705.1 Cryptotis parvus
CATCTCTGGCCAGCCAGAGTGTCTGAAAACTGACCGTACTGGGGCCAGGGACCGCATTCCACATGTCCAGGGCCACCCATGTCTGGAAACCACAAAGTGCTCCAGGGTAGCCATGAATGATGAATATATACATGAAGGTTTGGATGAATCCACAGTCCCTGGGCAGATGATGTGAGGATGGATATAATGTGAAGTCCTTGACTTGAAGGGCCTGTTGTAGTGAGAGACCTATCCCTCACTCTGAGCTTTGTGTCCAGGGTGCTGAGTGGGGCCAGGGAGCAGAGGCGCGAGAGCTGGAGGCAGCCCCAGAACGCGGCGTATGAACTGTCCCCAGAGGGTGCATTTGTGCACATCAGGTTCAAGAGCCATATGAAAGGGGGCTGGACCAGGTTTCCCTCCAATACTTTCCTGGCAGTGTGACCTGGCAGCATCCACACACTTGCCCCAGAGCCTCCAGTTTCCCTAGCTATAAAGATGATTGACCTGGAAGCCCACCAAGGGTCAGATCCCTCAGCCCCGACCTTTAAAGGGCTCCGACCTCCTGTGTCAGACACCTAGCATGTGTGTGTGAGGAAGTAGCCCAGGTGGCAGAAGAGATCAATAGGGGTGAGGGCTGGCCAGCCCAAACCCTGTTGCCAGCTTTGCTGCAGAAATTAAGCGCGAGCTGCATGTGCCATCAACATTCGATCCGGCGCTCCTGGTGCCGTGTCATGCAGCATCTCACCAATGGGGCGTAACTAGGCTCTGAGCCAGGCTTCCGGGAGTCTGGAGACTGCAGGACTGGGATGGGAAGGCTGAGCTGCTGAAGGCCCAGAGTCTGCCCTGATCCCGCCCACTCTGCCCCAGGGCCTCTGGCCAGGTGCCCCACAGCTGCCCAGGGGGATCCCTCAAGGGTCCACCCTACACCCAAAGGGCTGGGACTTCACGGGACAACTTCTGGGTCCCAGGGAGAAACCCACCCTCCTCAGGAGACCTGCCCAGCTGGCTCCACTTAGGAGCTACACAGCTGGGGCCCTCCCTCTCCACGGTCCCCCACCGGGGGAGGCTCAAGCCTCTGCTGAGGCCCAAGATTGCCCCTATCGCCTCTCCTCTGCCACTGCCTGACAGGGGATTTGCAACTCACACACACACACACACACTTACTTTTACACACACACACAACCACGCCACACGCATAGCACACACATCACACGACCACACCTATATATACCACACGCCCACACGCTGACCTTACTTACACTCACAACACAAATACACAACACAAATACCACACATATACACACACAAAACCACGCCACACATATGCACACCCACACACGACACATACACGCCACATACATACATACATGTGCACACTCACGTAGTGGAGCTAACTAACACATACCTGTGTGCATAAAGCATGCTCACCTCCGCATGTATACAGTACACACAGGCACACACATACAATTTACACACATGGTACACCGCGAACACCGCACACACACTCCCACGCTGCAGGTGCACAGAGGAAAGCTCCGCCCAGAATTTGTTTTGCAGGGGACTAAGCACTCCCCTGGCGCGTTACCTCCCTCTCATTCAGCCCCTTCCATCCCAGGGTGCAGGAGCCCTGGGCTCTCCTGTTTTATGGGGAGACCTGGGAAAAAGCAGTCCACTCCTACGCCCGGGTGAAGGTACGGGCCCCTGGGCTGGCCTCTCTATCCGCCTTCTGGAATTTTACTTCACCCTGCAATCCCCCAGCCCCTGTAATGGCTGCCTTTGGCTCTGGAGGCGGGGAATTGTTGTCGAGCTGAGCCTGCCTCTGCAGCTGCCTCCAAAGGGGAGCTTTGGGCCCCAAGTCCCTGCCGTGCTCAGAGTCCTGGTCCAGAAGAGGGAACTGTAGCTACGCTTGCGTTTACATGGGACTGATCCAGACGGCCTGGGCTCCTTCCCTCCCAGCGTCCAAGGTTCTGTGGCACCAAGCCTCAGGCCACGCAAAGGCTACACCCCTGCTGGTGTGAGTCTGGCCCAGCCCTACTTTCACTCAGGGCCAGCTGGAAGCCACACAGGCTGGGCCCTGCCTCCATGGGATCCTGTCTTGCATTCCGCATTCGTGCTTTCCAGCACGCAGCTGTTGTGCCGGAGGTCAGCCTCCCTGGGAAGCAAGGTTAGCTCCTCTCTCCAGCATAAGGAACATCCCCAAAGGGCTGCAGGCGCTGTTTTTTGAAAGAACACAGACCCCCTCAAAGCAGGAGTGGGGGGGGTCAGAAAGTCATGCCCACTCTACGCCTGGTACCTTCTCCAGCCACCAGCAACCAGGAGATCCAGTTTCCGTCCAAGGTTCTTTCTGAAGTTGGCAGCTGGCAACCTGAGCTACTTAGCCGTGGATCCTGCTCGCGAGCCTTCCACTGGCCACTGTGCTCTGTGCCGCAAGCCCTGCCCCTGGGCTCCTGCCGGCGTCCTTCAGCGACATAGCCCCTCATCTTCCACCTTCCTCCCCATGCTCTGCTCTTTCTCTCTGTCACTTTGCTGGCGGGGCCCCTGCCCACCCCAGCCTCGAGGATCACACTCAGATCCAGAAACAAAATCTCTGTCTGAACTCTTCTTTGTGTGGGGGAAAGAGTTCGAAGGCCAAGCCCCTCTGTCCTTAGGGGACTTTTACTGCGCTTTGTCGGGAGTCACTCCTGGTGGAGGTCAGAGGATCATACCTAATTGCTGGGGATCCCGGCTGGATACCCAGAGCAAATGCTGGCCACTTTGTCTCCCAACCCCTGCCTGCATTCTTTGGGGAGTTAGGAAATGTGGTCTAAGCAATATCCCGAGCACAGCTCTGGGACCCAAAGAAGTTTTCTCCAGGAAGAATCAGCCCTCTGTCTCAGCTCGGTGCTTCCCCCATAGAGCCTGTTGATACGGCCACCTGCAAATACTCAGAGGTTAAGAACATCCCCCTTAACAACCACACGTCCCAGGATGGGGTGATGGGGACACAGCCAGAAGCCCTCAGACGCACGAGCACATATTACTGGCTTATTCAAACGCACATGAGCCCAGAGGGACTGAAGAGCAATGAAGTGATCACAGGGACTGGGAGATAGTACAGAGGGGCATTTGCCTTTGCGCGCCCAGCCTAGCCAGGTTCAATCCCGACATCCCATATGGTCCTCCAGCACCGCCATTAGTGATTCCTGAGTGCAGAGCCGGAGCAACCCCCTGAGAATCGATAGGCATGGCTCAAAAAAAAAAAAAAAAAGAAAGAAGAAAAGAAAAGAGTTCTCAGCATGGACCCAAAACCCAGTCTGTCTCCGCAGCTGTCCTGAGCCCTGCTGGGAGTGCTGCGGAAGAGTACACCTCCCCCAAAAATCTCCCTTTTGGAGGCAAGTACTTCGGCTGCCCTAGTATGGTTGACTGTGTATGTCCAAGAAGAACCTGCTTTTGGCTTTTGCCTTCCTCCATGCTCCCGTATCTGTAACCACTCAGGGTGAGCTCAGTGAACACTGGCTTGTGACTTACGGTGTCTTTTGATATTTTAAGTACTTTTCTTAGGAGGAAGGAGAGATAGAATAGCTGAGGGCTCTTTCCTGGCACATGGCCAACTAGGGTTCGATTCCTAGCACCTCATATGGCTCCCTGAGCCCCATCTGAAGTGATCCTGAGCACAGCACTTGATCTTAGCCAAAGGACGAGAAGCGATCAATCCTTGGGCATGGAACCAAAGTTTAGCCCCAGGCACCATCTGGTGTGCCCCTAAACCAAAATATGAATATAAGTAAAGCACTTCTCTTTGGGGGTTGAGTCTGGAATTGCAGTTGGAATCCTGAATCTTCCCTTTAACTGTGCCTTGATTTTCTCCTCTACCAAATGGGACAGAGATTATTCTACCTCAGAGGCTTGGTTTGAGTTCTGAGAACTCCCAGTTCTCAGAACATTTTTTTTCATGTTTTTGTTTGGGAGTCATGCCGGCAGTGCTCAGAGATCACTCCTGGCTTCAGTAGTCTTGGAGAGGGTCACTCCTGGTGTTGTTCAGAGACCATGTGGTTGGGAGATCAAACCCGGCCTTCTACTTACAGAGCATGCAACGTTACAGTCCGCTAAGTGATCTTCCTGACCCAGGATCTCTTGTATTTTTGTTTTTGGTTTGGTTTGTTCTGTTTTGTTTTGGGGCCACCCAGTGGTGCAAAGGGGCTGTTTCTGGCTCTGTGCTCAGAGGTGACCACTAAAGGTGCTCAGGGGACCAAAGGTGGTGCTGGGGTTCATTAAATTAAGGTCAGCAGGGGCAAAGGCCAGTGCACTAACCATTGTTCTATCTTTCTGGCCCTTCCCCAAGATCCCTTAGGATCTTTCTAAGGCGCATTAAACTTAATCTGAGTAATCTGATAGAACACAAGCAGGGAAATTAGACTTACTATCTTGTCTGCTCCATGGATTTTTTTGTTTTTAGGTTTTGGACCAAGGTGCACTTGGGGCTGCCCGAGCCCAGTGTGAGGGTCGCCCACAACAGTTCTCAGGGTTGTGTAGCTGCCCGACTCAAACGCAGGCTCCGTGTGCACAGCCTGTGTTCCAGCCTGCTACCCCTCTCTCCCCACCATGGCCCCGCGTCACTGGAAGAGTCCTTTTCGGTCATTTCCAAAGCCAAACTGTTTAAACACGACCACAGAAATAGAAATGAGAGAGTTCTGATTATTTCCTTTTTGGGGTTTTTTTTTTTTTTTTTTTTTTGGGGGTTGGTTTTTTGGGCCCACACCCAGCAGTACTCCTAGCTCTGTGCTCAGGATCACTTCCACAGGGTAGTGAGGGGTGGGAGGGAGAGGGCATCTAGAGATCATTTATGACGCAGAGGATGAAACCAGGGCTGGCCACGAGCAAGGTAGTGCCCAGCACAATGTGCTATCTCCCCAACGCCCTGATGATATTCGTATTGGATATTACCTTTTATTAAGATTGACTTGTTTTTTATTTTTATGTGTTTGTTTGCTTGCTTGTTTGTTTGTTTTTGGTTTGTGGGCTATACCTGGCCATGCTCAGGGGCTCTTCCAGCTCTCCACTCAGGGATCACTCCAGAGATCAAAGCAGGATCAGCTGCATGCAAGGCAGCGTCCACCTGCTGTGCTATCTCCTCGACCCCAGGAAATTGCTTACTTTTGGGGATCATACCTGGTTATTCCCTCTGGGCTTTCTCTGTGCTGGCTCTGCACTCCAGGGGATAATTCTGGCAAGCCTCAGAGAGAAACATATGGGGCTCCAGAGATTGAATCCCAGTGGGCCATGTTTAATGGTAAGTGCCCTCCCACTGTACTATCTCTCTGGTCTCAGAAATGACTTACTTTTTTATGTTCATATTCTTGCTCCTACTTTTATCTTTTACAGGGGTGGGACTCAGAGAGGGGGGCCACCCCCAGTAATACTCAGCTGATCAGCCTGGCCACTCACAATGAGGGACCTGGGGAATACTAAGCAGCGGCTGGCTCCTGTAGGTGTCGGGGACCACCAGGGTCACCCCAAAAAGTGCTCAGCTACCTGCAGAGCTATACCTGGGGATCAATCTAGGGGTCAGGCACAAGCTTAATGTAGCCTCTGTACTATTTCCCTGGACCTACACTTTTATCTATTTTTATCCTTGTGATGTTGGAAACCAGACTTGTCCGGACTGTTCCCTGTGTGTTTCTGTCCCTTCTGCTAAAGGCAGCACAGCCCCCTGGGGTCTGAATCGAATGCTTCCTGGCCCTCCCCACAGGGAAGGAGGGAGAAGGTGATGCCTCCTCCCCACCCCCAACCCCATCTCATCTCTCCCTGCCTACTCCCTGCTCCTACCCACCCCCAGCAAGAAAGGCTGGGGTGAAGCTCTCCCAGGAAGCAGTGGTTTTCCAAGCATGTTCGGGAACACATCTTGGCTTTGCCCTCCCCTACCCGGATGTAAAACCCATTTCTGCTAAGCTATGCATGTCCCAGGTCTGAAGGTCTGGGCACACCTCCCTCAGAGAACAGTTGCTCCGGGGAACAGGGGCTGGAATGATAGCACAGGTTTGTAGGGCTCTTACGTTGCATGTGGCCAACCTGGGTTTGATCCCTGGCAACCCATATGATCCCTGAACCCCACCGGGAGTAATTCCTAGGTACAGAGCCAGGAATAATTCCTGAGTGCAGAGCCAGGAGCCTGTGCCCCTCCCGAAAAAAGAAAAGAAGAAAAGAACAAAAAGCTCTCTTGAGAAGGGATACAAGGACCATGGTGCCATGGAAGTCCTTCTGGTCCCAGTAAAATTGTGTTAGTGTGCAGAAGGGGAATCTCACCGGAAGAGCTCCTGGCAGTGCTCACAGATGGGGAACTGGACTCTGGTGCTGTATCAGGAACCTCGGGGATCGAGTCTGTAGGTCCTGCAAGGACGATGGAAAGAGGACCAACTGTCCCTAACAGTTCTCAGGGCCTCCTCAGGAGTCCATGTCACAGTTGCCTTGGCATCTGCCAGTGGGAGCCTAGGTTCATCCTCCCTCTCCGTAGCAGAGTTAGCTTTCCCAGCTGCAGCTTGGTACAAGGGGCTTCAGTGCCACCGGAAGCAACCCAGGGTCATTTCCCTCCTTCGATCCTGGTGTGCATTGAGGTACTCAGGCCTTAACTGTATATGGAGCCCCACTCACCCCCCCCATCCTAATCCAGTGACTGCCCGTGTGGGCACTGTATGAGCCTGGGAGCTAATAACACCATTCCTGCCCCCTTCGCCATGCTGGGGCATCCAGTCTCCAACCACACGCCTGAAGGTGCTGAGCTCAGAGGGCGTAGGCATTGCGGGATCCATGGAGAAGGTCAACCATGAAACAGGTCCTGGTAAACTGTCCGAGAGTCTCTCCTGGTAAAGAGCCCGAGAGGAGGCGGTGGCCCTCTGTGCCTGAGAGGACACAGCTGAGATCAGGGGGACACAGAAGGTTCCCAAAGAAGAGGAGCCCACACTGCTGTTGAGATAAGGCTGGGGAGGCTCAAGCAGGATCTCCTCTGGCTCTCCAGGCCCTGTCTGCCTCAGGGGGCTGCCTCCCCACTCTGCCCCTCCTCCTTTCCAAGTGAGTCCACACCATGGGACACCTCCTCAGAATGCCGCCATGCTGTTATTCCTACCCTAAGGGGGACCGGAAATGCAGTGCCATGGGAAGGACACTTGCCTTGCATTCGGCCAACCTGGGGTTCAATCTCAGCACTCCTTACCCCAGTCAGGAGTGATCCCTAAGAACAGATCCAGGAGTAAGCCCTGAGCACCACCAGGTATGGTCCCTCAAAAACAAAATCATTTCACCATATGGGGTCAGAGGAAAAGAGGAGGGAGAGAGAGAGAGAGAGAGAGAGAGAGAGAGAGAGAGAAGAGGAGGAGGAAGAAGAGCTCAAGGGATGTAGCATATGTCTGCATACGTGGAATACTACTCATTCAAAAAAGGAAGAACACCAACAAACATGGATCAATCACACATACACATTATGCTACGTGAACGAGGCTAAACAGATCACGACTGGGCACTGTGCGATTTCATTCCCTCTGACAGTTCTTGGAAGAGTTAAGTGCTTGCCTGAGGCTGGGAGTTGGAGTAAGACTGGAGAAAGGTTCCAGGAGAACTTTGTCAGGGTGATGGTGTTCTCAATTTCGATTGTGTTGATGATTGCACAGCTATATAAATTTACTTAAGGCCCTGGATGTATAATGATGATGGATATGAGCTGCGTAAATTTACCTTCATAAAGAAGAATGACAATTTATTCTTTTGTTTAAAAAAATGGAGTTGAGAGGCCAGAGTGATAGAAGAACTAAGGCACTTGTCTGGCATGCAACTGACTCTGGCTGTATCCCTGGTACTACATATGATCCTCTGAGCATGCTGGGAGTTATCCCTGAACACGAAGTCAGAAGTAACCCTGAGCACAGCTGGATATGGCCCAATGCCTTTTCCTGATTTCCTAGGATGTCCCCACCCCCAGGAGTTGAGGACCAGAGAGATAATGCAAGGGTTACAATACTTGCTTTGAAGAGAATAGACTCAGTTCAAATCCTGGCACTATGATGGTCCCCTGAATAACACCAAGAGTGACCCATAAGCACAGAGCCAAAAGTAAGCCCCTGAGCATTGCTGGGTGTGGGGAGAGAGAGAGAGAGAGAGAGAGAGAGAGAGAGAGAGAGAGAATGGAGGTGGATGACGGATGGGAGGATGGCTACCCTGTTGATTGTGTCTGATGTTATATTCTTCAGCTTTTCTGTCTGAAAGTTTACTGGGAAATGTCAGGAAAAAATGTTTTTAAGCTGAAAGCAGGGGAAAGTAGCAAAGGCTCTGTAGTTTAGGAAGGTTCATTTTGACCACCCAAGTTGGATTTAACAACAACAAAAATAAAATGGTAATAGCGTTGGTGGGGATGTGGAGAAACTGGAACTCAGACACAGCAGCTGGGAACAGGAATTGATCTGCCGGGAAAACTGGTGGTGCCTATCCGTGACTTCGCTCGTTCCTGTCTGAGGTCTATAACCCAGTACACTTGGACACTGCAGCAAAGATAAGCGTGTTTACAGGCGCATTATTCACCAGGGCCCCTAAACGGGAAACAGCCCAATCATTATCAGTGGAACACGACGAATCATAGATTCAACCTGCAGGGCGCCAGACCACAGCGGAAGTGAACAGACCACACCTGGGCTGTGGTGAATCCACATGTGCATTTCCACAGTGCTGAGCGAAAGAGAGCAGCGTAATAACACTGATGTGATCAGGTGCCATCTGTACCTTGTTCCGGCTGTATAAGGGTAGGGACAGAAGTACTGATGGTAAAGGGACGACTGGGAGGAACTTGGAGCAAGAGGAGAGAGAAGCTGGCTGAGCTTTTTGTGGTGGTGGCTTCCACAGAGCCAGTGCGGAGGCACTGGGGCCACTCTGAGCTGGGGTCACCCCAGTCATGCTCAGAGGCCACCAGCGCCCCAGCTGGCAGTGGTGGGGCGGGAAGGGGCACGTATGGTTCTAGGGATCAAACCCAGGGTCTCCCACTATTTAAGCCACATCCCTGGTTCCTCTATTTCTTGTTCCGGATGATGAGAAACATCTAAAGTTCCTAAAGCGCATGTGAAGGGACAAAAATAAAATCTGCATGGGGCCGGAGCAGTAGCACACTGGGCAGGACGTTTGCCTTGCACATGGCTGACCCGGGTTTGATCCCGGCATCCCATTTGGTCCCCCCGAGTACCGCCAGAAGTAATTTCTGAGTGAAGAGCCAGGAGTAACCCCTGAGCAAGCATAGCCGGGTGTGATCCAAAGAGAAAGAAAAAATCTGAGGACTGCTCCTTAGAATGTGCTAATTTTCTTATTTGGGGGCCACACCTGGAAATGTGTGGAAATGGGTTACTCCTGGCTCTGCACTTAGGAATCACTGCTTGCAAGGCTCAGAGGACCGTATGGGGTACCAGGGATTGAACCTGGGTTGCCTGTGTGCAAGGTAAGCACCTTCATCACTGTGCTATTGCTCCAGCCCAAGTTTGTGTTTTAGATAAAAAGTTAAGCTTTGCAGGCAACTAGGAGGAAAAAGAAACAAGATTGCTCTTAACTCAAGGTCACACACACACACACACACACACACACACACACACACACACACACACACACACACACACACACACACCGCCCCAAGCTGGTTTCTCAGGAACTCAGCTCGCAAAGGGAAAGCCCCTGGTATTCTGCAAGGACACTGAAGGGCAAAGAGCTACCTGAAGCTTTGAGTCCAGGTTAGTCCACAGAGCCTGCAAAAATCCTAGAAAGTTTGGCACACCAGCCTTCATCAGCCTGGCCCACAAAAGAACATCCCAGCCGGCGCCTGTGTGGAGGCCAGGGCTCGTGCAAGGTGCGGCCCAGAGCTCCCCTCTCGGAGTGCGCTCTGTCTTGCTGGAGCCTGCAGAAGGACTTTTTTAAAAAACACAACCAGGGGCCGGAGCGATAGCCCAGTGGATAGGGCGTTTGCCTTACGATCCCCGGCATCCCATATGGTCCCCCGAGCACCGCCAGGAGTAATTCCTGAGTACAGAGCCAGGAGTAACCCCTGAGCATTGCAGGGTGTAACCCAAAAATATAAATAAATAAATAAATAAATAAATAAATAAATAAATAAATAAATAAATAAATAAATAAAAATAAAAAAACACAACCAAAAGTCCCGGAACAGGAACTCCTTTGGCAAAAAGGCAAGTGGTATCCCTCGATTCTTAGGGGTGGGAGAGGCGGAGGTGATGGAGGGGTGCTTCTGATGTCCCCACTGACACGGCAGATACCCAAATCCCCAGATGCTCTTGTATCCCCTCCCCCACACCCCCATCCACGTCTCCTCCTGGCCGACTTAGCAAACCTGACCCACTGTGGCTTGTGTGGGGGTAGTTGTGACACTGTACTGGAAGCTGGGACACTGTGTTCGTTCTGGCCCAAGGACTGAGAAAGTCTCCCCCTGCTCAGTGCTTAGCTGCAAGCGCAGGCCTAACCCTACTCGTCACCAAGTCGTCTGGGTCCTGCTTTATCAAGTTCACTCAGTGTGTGGGCGCGCCGTGGAGGCCGAGGCTGAGGCCTTCAGAGGCTTCTGGTCTCCCACCCCGGCCTCTGTGCACACGCTCTGCCTTCTTCCTGCTACTGAATTCCAAGTTCCCTGAAGAGAGCAGGAGATTGGTTTATAGCTGAGCCTTAAGAGGAAGTTCGATTCCAGGTAGAGCAGTCAGACTTTCGCTGGATCACGGCTGTGCCCTGGCATTGTCTGTGAGCCTTCAAATGTGTGATAAAAAATGTGAAAAAATGTGATTTGAACTGGCCAGACCCTGACTTAGGAATGGTGTGATGACAAGCACAATCTCAAGTGTTATCAGACTGAACCAAGAGTTCGGATGTGCCAACAGACCCAGGGATTAAAAAAACAGCTACCAATAATTGTGAGGCCCAAAAGTACAGAATAAACAAGCAGGCACGGGGCTGGGCAGAGCCAAAAGGCAGGCGGTGACTTCTAATGGAGACCCTCTGGACCTCCGTCAAAGGCTGGCTTCTCCCAGAGAATACCATGACCGTCCCAGTGGAGACAAGAGAGGGGCTCAAAGGCTGAGCAATCCTCCCCACCCCATTAAAAGCTCCAGAACAGATCTCTGTACCCGACACATTTGAGAAGGGACTGGAGAGGTAGTACAGCGGGTAAGGACCTTGCCTTGTATGAAACCAACCTCTGCTCGCCCCAGGATCCCCATATACATGGCCCCTAAGGTGCCAGGAGTGACCCCCTGAGCACAGAACCAGGAATAGCATCTGAGTAGAGTCCAAATCCACACACCCTCCTTCAACTTAAAAAAAAATGCTTAAATTAATATGATTAAAATGCTGTGTTGAAGCGGAACATAACTAGGAACCCCGAGTGATAGTTCAGTGGCAAAAGCCTACCTCCCTGACAAGCGTGAGACCCCGAAGTGTGATCCCCTGCTCCACCCACATCCACCAAGTCTGATTTCAGCAGCTCTACTCCTTGGGTGGTGGGGGGCACAAACAGGTAACCCCACATCCAGTGTGCCTAGGAGTCCCTCGTCCAGCAAGTCTCACAACTCAAGTGTGTGGGAACTGGTCCACACAACCCCACAAAAAGGCAAGGGCGGGGAGAGAGGTGGTAAATAAAATAAAGAAACTGAGTTGGCACGGCTGTGGGAAAACAGGCTCACACAGCTGGTGCCAGTGACGGGGACCACCCCTCTGACGGGCAACCTGGCAGCCGTCGTTGCTTGAAATTAAAAATGCACATGGCCTTTGACCCGGCAATTCTACTCCCTGGCATTTTTCCTGCAGATCCACTCCCACAAGTACCAAGTGACGTGTGAACCAGGATATTCGTTTCCAGCATTGTTTATAATAATAAAGCCTGGGAAGCAGCCCCACTCTGTCAAAGCATGGGGGGGGGGGGGGGCAAAATCCCCTTGGAGGCAGCAGAGACTGCCAGCTCCAGTGTCATCACGCTGAAGCCACTGCAGGTGCCGTGAGGTGGGTGGTGCTCGGAACCCCGAACCCCGAACCCGGAACCGGCTCCAAGGGGAAGAACGGGTTTGTAACTGAGCAGGGAACTAAACTCTTCGCTCAACATTCTTCAGCCTCTCTATACCTGCACGCCAGCACCTGTCCACATACCAGTCATTAGAACCAAGGCCAGCAGCAGACCAGGAGTTCCCAACCTCTATTCCTGCAAGCCAGCGACAGACTGTGGGCAGGTAGTTGAAGACTGCCCCAGCATTCAGCCGCCAATGTCTGCAACTCTTGATTTTTTTATTTCTTGGGAGGGCAGGTACAGGGGAGGGATTGGGGCACATCAGGCAGTGCTCAGGGCTTATTCCTGGCTCTACTGCACTCTGGGTACTATGTGGGATGCCAAGCATTGAGCCTGGGTCAGCAGCATGCAAGGCAAGTGCCTTACCTGTTGCACTGTCTCTCCAGTCCCAAATGTCTGCAACTTTTAACCACTCCATGTCTCAACATCTGGTCAGGCAAACAATCAAATCACTTTTTTTCCCTTAATGCTGAAGCCATGAAGAAGACCAAGAACAGCCTTGAGGGTCTTGACGCTGAATGCTTTCCAGCCAAGTTGTTCTGTGAAAATGGCAGTCCGTGGGGCTCCGGGGTGGGCAAGACATGTTACCAGACACGTTACCAAGTCTAGGACTGAAAAGCCGGTGTGTTTCAGGTTCTATTTGGGAGAGCCTCACCGAAACGGGTACCACGGCACCTCTGATAAAAGGGAAGTGAGTAGTGACTGGAGCAACCTTTCTGTTTGAATTGGTTTGCAGCTTCTTGTTTCATTGGGGACAGAAACATCAAACCTAGCAAACACACACACACACACACACACACACACACACACACACAGGAAGAGAGAACCACTTAAACCCTTTACCTAGACGCACTAGTTATTACTGAGCTTAATTTTTTTAAATTTTGTCCATAACATATATCTCTTTGAAACAGAATTAACAAGACAAAGTGAAATCAGCATTTTCTACTCCAGAAATTCTGCACGAAACTGGTGCCCAGCGTTCAAATCTCTTAAAAGGGGCTGACTACTTAGCCGTTTCGGGGAGTGGGTCTTGCGCCATTCAACAGATGCTTCCGTCCTCAGAGCAGGGCCTGTGCTTAGGATCTTGAAGCTTCCAGAACCCTAGGGTGGGGGTAGAAGGAGCTTCACCCCGCTGAGGGATGGGGAGCCAGAGCAGGACTGATAGGAAACCCAGTTCTGTGACCCCCCCAGCAGATGGTGACAACTTTGCTGCTAAGGGTGTCCCACGCCTGAGAAACACCAGGTCCAAGCAAGGTCAGCGGGCACTCCCTGTGCTGTCTGCTCCCTACCCAGGCCCTGGTGTCCCTGAGCTCACACCTGAGCTGGATGGAACACCAAAGACCAGACTAAGCGCAAGGGGACATGGGCAGACTCCTGCCACCTCTGTACCCATTGTCTTCCTGAGAACTCAGGGTGAATCCCACAATCTAGCACCTTTACAGCCTAGCCCTGGGGCCCTCTGCATCCTCTGACGATCAGCCTGGTGCGCCTGGGCATTTGTAAACATCTCCATCTTTCCTCTTGTGCCGCTCATGACTGACAGGTGATTCCTGTATGGACAGGACTGTGTCCCCTCCATCTGAACCTTAGGGAACCCTAATTGAACACTGTCCCCTGAAATCTCAGTTCCAAGCCCATTTCCACACCCACAGTCAGCACATGAACCCTGCGGCTCTGGGTTGGTCCTGAGCAGGAGCAGGAGGCTGTGGCTGACAGCAGCAGCCTGTGGCAGGCCATTGCGTAACGGAGGCCTGGCTGTAGGTTTCTGATGATTCAGCACTGGGGCCTGTAGAAAAGGGCTTCCGGAACCAGGGAATAGAAGCCCCAGGCCCCCTCTCACCAGAGACCCTGTCCTACAGCCCTGACACTCAGGGACAAGGGTGGCTCTGCTGGCTGCCCTAGGGTGTGCCCTGGGGAGACGGGCTGGGCCACTGGGAAGGTGCCTGAGCCCTAGTGGGGCTTCTAACCCACAGGCTGGACCGAACTGGCGGGCCCCTACCCCTGTTGTCGTTGCTGTTGTCATTGTTGGAGACATAAAGCCCTAGAGCAAGGTTGTGTCGAAGAGAAGAGGGACCCAGTGGCCAGTCAAGGCCTGGGGGCTGGGGCTGAATTGGCAGTTCTTTTCACAAACCACTAGATGTCACTTCCATTTAAAGGAACCCACTAGCTGGCATTTTTTCCCCAATAGGTCTCCCCAGTCCGTTTTCAGATCTTAAAGACACACAATGGTCAGGCCCCAGATGGAAACTTAGCTTTCCCCTGAGAACTTTCCGAGCCCTGGGAACCTAACCAGAGATGGGTCCAAAAGAAGCTGTAGAGGAGCTTCATACACACACACACACACACACACACACACACACAACCACGCAGAAACCCAACCCCACAACCCCAGCCCGCACTCACCTAGCTCTGGAATATTTTCTGTAACCAAAAATGAAGTCCACGGGAAGCTAATGTGAGTGTCTGTGAGGAGAACAATACTGGGAGAAGCGGGAACCCTCACCCCAAAGACCCAGCTCAGTCACACATACCGGGTTCAGCCCATCACACCCCCAGCCTTCAGACTCTGCAAGAGTTTCGGGGTAGAGGCGTCTGGAAGGAGAACCCCCCCAACCGTGCCTCTCTCCTCCCCCACAGCTCACCCTCCCATATTCAGTCTACAGCTGCAGCTTGGCTGGTGCTGATTATTCACCAAGTGGCACTACCTGGCCCCCCAACAACCTCTGTGAGGCCAGAGAGGACCCAAGCCCCATTTGACAGGTGAAGAGTCAGAGGCGCAGCAGGGCAGGACCAGAAGACTCTCATCTCTTCGCCTGCAGTCAGGCCCTCAGCAGAGAAAAAGCTGAAGCCAGCGGTGGTTTATCTCCAGCTCAGGTGGCTGCTGACAAGAGCCTTCTCTGTGGTTCATTAACCGAGTTTGGACACGCTGGCTTGGACCCCAACGTGTCCAAACTCAGTTGCATGCTAGAATCACCTGGGAACTTTCGAGTCTCCTGATTTCCCAGGTCTCCCCCACCTCAAGCCAACTGATTCCCTCAGTGGGAGAGTCTGAGAGAACTGCAGCCTCAGCGTGTTCAGATGTCCAGGTGGTTACAAGGAATAGCCAGACTCAGAGGCCACGGCCTGACCACCAGGTCCCAGCCCACAGGCCCTGGCCACTGAGGCTTTGCCTATGGGCCTGCCACTCTGAGGAGCACAGGCCGCGGTGCCATCCAATGATGGGGCTTGTCACAGTGGCTCACAGGACTGGTGCCATGGACGGTTTTTCCTCAGAGTGACGCTGAGGCAGAAGAAGGAGTTACACACCAGGCCCCAATTCCTCCACAAGCAGAATCCAGGTCCCATCACCCATGTCCCAAGTTCTCAGACAAATGCTTCAGCCTCACTCAGAGGCCTCAGAAAACACCTATCTTCTTCAGTGTTGTTAGCACCACACTAGAAAAACAGTTCCCAACCAGCACCTCCCCGCTGACCAGCTGTAAGCACGTCCTAATCCTCCGTCTCTACCCCAGTCACCACCAACCCAAATAGACTATAGATAGTCCCTCACAGGAGCCACTGTCCACACAAAGAGGAAGGCTTAGGGCCCAGCCACACATCATTGTCTTTCCCTGCATCCTCTCAGAATAACGAACTAACTAGTAAGGGGGGGGCGGGCAGTGTACCAGCAGGAGGTTGGTCATTCTTTGTATTCATTTTTCCATTTCTTTCTTTTTTTTTTCTTCAATGCAGAGAATCGAACCGGGACCTCACACATACAAAGTGTGTGCTCAACTGCTAAGCCACAAGACAATCTCCAGGAGTTCTGTTAGCTCTTGGGTCAGGTTGAAGACCCAAACAAAATAATTAAAAAAGCTTGAGGCCTGGAAGATGACTCAAAGGGCTGGAGCATGTAGCTGATACATGGAGATCAGGTTCAATCCCCAGAACCACATGGTCTCTGAGCACTGCCAGGTACAGCCTTGATGGCCTCTGGCACTGCCAGGTCCAATGCCAGGTACAGCCTTGATGGCCTCTGGCACTGTCAGGTCCAAGCACTGAGCTCTCAGGCCTGGATACAGTCAGACTGAATATCTCTGGGAGTGACTCCGGGCCTCTGAGCACTGCTACAGAAACCCGCAAGCAAATGACAAATATGTAAATAAAGAGGGCCTGAGACAGGACAGCGGATAAAGCACAAACCGTGCGTGTGGCTGAGCCTGGTTCTGTTCCCAGCACCACATCGTCCCGGAGCACCTTGAGGCCCTGGAGGCCTTTGAGCACTGGTGGGTAGCCTGTATGATTCCCCGACACTGAAGGTCCAAGCAGCAACACAGCCGCAGGCCCAGGCATTCTCACTGGGCGAAGCGCAGGGAGCAGCCCCCGGGGACTCTGTGCAGTTTGGGAGACCTCCAAGACTCCCCACAAAAATCAGACAAAACCTCACCTGCCCCCACTTCTCTGCTCTCTCCTTCTTAGACAGAGGCTCACCTATGTGAGCACACACACACACACACACACACACAACACTCACGCACATGCAGACACGCTCACACACACTCTCATGCGCCTGCTCATACACACACCACACACATATTCAGGCACACACATACACTCATATGCTCATACACTCGCTTACACTGCACACACACACATACTCAGGCACATGTACACACATGCTCACACATGCTCTCACACACACGCGTGTACACTCGCAGACTCACACGGTGCTCACACGCATGCTGACATGTACACACAATGCTCATACACATGGTCAGGCACACTCACACACACTCATATGTACACACACTCGTGCCCCACTTTGCCCTTTCTATTTCCCAGGCTGGAAGGCCCTTCCTCATCCCCACACATTCTCTGCAATCCTCCAGAAGGCCAATAGGGTCCCACAATCAATTGTCCACACAGCCTGAGCCCCTCTGATAACCATCACCCAGGTCCCAGCCCAGCCTCTCTCTCAGCAAGTTGAGGGGGTCCAGATCAGCCCATCGTCAGGGTGAAGGCCACCCCATGGCAGGGGTGTGGCCCCACACTCGTTCATCGGGGCCCACTCCCTGGGTGCTTCTCTAGGAAGGGTCCACTCTCAGCTCTCTAGCCGCACTGGCCCCGGGATCAATAACTCACAAACCCTCCGCTCCAGTTAGTCCTTCCAGCAAGGACTGGCTCTGCATGACCTGGACACCGCCACACAGGAAACTCCATTGACTTTGTCCCTGGTCATCACACTGCACAGTGTCCTATCCCAGCCCGGGGCAGTCAAGGGCCTGCCGGGATTCTCCTGAACCTTGCCCCAGCTGTGCCCAGGCCCTGGGAATGCCTCCCTGTAACCTCAGAACTCCGAGAGATGCTCTTTAAGGCTCACCTCCTCACAGCATATAGCTAGAACGGCTCTAGAAGGTCACCCAGGAGCACCCTCCCCCAGACCCCCCACTCTGAGGCAAGTTCGATCAAATGAACCATCAGGAGTGGGGCGGGGCAACTAGGAAAGCGGCCCACCATGAGCAGATTTAACGCTGAAAACAAATAGTGCATATGGGGTCACACCTAACGTCTCTCTAGAAATCCATCGCTCCAGGTGGAGACTGCTGTGTCCTCAGGAAGGGGCTGTGGGCACTTCAGGGAGGCTCCCCATGAGATGCATGTCTGGATGCATGTCCAGGAAGGCCATACCCCAAGTGCATGCTGGAGGCTCCAATCCTGGCCATTTCCCACTGGTGGAGGGTGGGGCCATGGGCCCCTAGAGTCCCCTAGGGGTAGTGTACGTGGAAACTCAGGTCCCCCTCGGTGCCAGTAGACAGTGAATTCTGCTGCTTGTTTTCATGGGGCAATCATCCCAGCTTGCCTCTGAGAAAGACTGCCAAGCCACATTTCGAGCCTCCTGAGCCAGGGCAAAATCAGAACCCATGAGATTCTCTGCAGGGAAGAAGTTCTCAGGTCCGGGGACCCGGAAAGCAAAAACCACACAATGTCTCTTCCGGAAATCTCGACAGTGCAAGAAAGATGCTCCTCAGAGACTGAGCGTGGCTTTGCTGGATGTCAGGGTCCTTTGACTAGTAGCATTAAAGGAGAGAGAACGTGACCTGGCTTGGAGTAAGGGGGTGGGGTGCGCCATCGATCGAGTTCCCAGTACGGGATGATGGAGAGCTGAATGCACCCAGGGCACCCCCACCTTCTCTATTGTCCCTGACTCCCTTAATGAAGGCTCAAACCAGAGCAGCCAATGAGGCTTGGAAAATCCGCCTGTTGTGAGGGGATTTCCATAAATCTCCCTCATTCAGGAGGCGACAGCCCCGTGCCCCTGTGGACGGAGGGCGGCAGCTTTGGGCACCCTCATTAAGAACAGGTGCTCCCGGGAGGCCCTGCTTTCCCAAGCCCCTCACTTCTGGGGTGCACCCAGCCTCTCTGGAGTCATCACCCCTACAGAAACGGCCTTGGAGTCCCCCCAGGTCTCCAGGTGAGATCTGGCCGGGTGCTGGGCATCACCTAGTCACTTGTTCAAGTCCCCCTCCCATGTCCAACAAGGGAGGGTGACAGCCACTAGCCACATTGGCTATTAAAATTGGGTTGTACCTACTGGGTCACTCAGAAGCAATTTAAATGCTCTGTGCAGGTGGCTACTGAATTGGACCCGGAGATCCAGAACATTCTATTAGATGGTGTTGCCAGTAAGCCACGGTGCTCTGAGCCTTCCTGGAGCAAGGCAGAATTCTTACAGGACTAGGGGATCAGGAGGCCCCAACAGCTCGGGGAGGCCCCTTTGCGTGCAGAGGGCCAGCCTCCCACCCTGGGAGAAGTCATAGGCCAAAGAGGGTTAAATCCATCCACAGGCCGCTCCTGTTTTCCTAAGCAGGTGGGGAGGAAAGGGTCCAGCTGTCACTTCACTGGCTCATTAGTGATGTCTCGGGGGCCTCGTCCTCCCTGGGCTAATTATTAACCGGCCTCAGGTGTGAGAGTGCGTGTGGCCAAAGCCCCACCCCTACTCAGCTGCCCAGCCAGCTGGACATCCTGTCCCCACCCACCACCTGAACCAGGGGCCCACCTGGAGACAACCCCAGGCCCCCGGAGCACCCCTCCCCATACCCCCCCACTCTGGAAGCAGGTTTGATCAAATGAACCGTCAGCTGCAGGGCAAGTAGGAAAGCTGCCCACCAGTTGCGGATTTAACGCTGAAACCTGGTCAGTATTGAGGAGCCCCCAACACAGCCTCCCCAGGGGAAAGGTCTCATTTTCCGTGCTCCCCACCCCACTCCCAAACCTGGACCTTAGTCTCTGGTCTCCTCAGCAGGAATTTTCCACATTTGCTGGGATTTCTATTTGCCTTCCCATTAGCTTAACAAGCCTGGGTAGAAGATGACTAAGTTAATTAGTGGAGGCTAAGCGTCGGGACAGAGAGGCCAGGAGGCAGGGAGCTGGTGCAGGACCAGAGAGGCATGATTCAGCCACAGAGGGCATGGACATGGGCCGGGCCTGGAGACCTCAGGCCAGAGCGGACAGACCCCAGGAACAAAGAGCAAGTCTGGCTTCAGCGTGTTTGACATCCAGAGTCACCCCACGGGCTCTACCATGTCATCATCCAGGGGTCCAGGATTCTCGGGGTATCAACAGGGAGTTGGGGTGCCACAGAAGAGACATCTCCACCTGACCTGGAGGTGAGGCAGGATGCGCTGCCCGGTCCCAGTATCCCTCCCTGCAAAGGGCCTCGACCCAGCTCTGAGGCTTCTCATGCCCCACACGGACCAATCCCAGATGGGCGCCCCCCCATAGCCATACACCTTGTTGGTAAATAACCTGCATCTGCAAGACCTTTACATCATGAACATTCTTTTTGTCTGTTTGCTTGGGGTCCACATGCAGGGATGCTCAGGGCTTACTTGTGGCTCTGCACTCAGGAATCATTCCTGCTGGTGCTCAGGGGACCTTTTGTGGTTGGACCCACATGCAAGGCAAGCATCTTGCCCCCTGTACTATTTCTCCAGCTCCCAAATTGTGCACATTCTTTCAAATGACACAAAAATAGACCTTTTAGAAAAGGACAGATATAGAATGACTGCATTCATTTGTGAGATAAAAAAAAAAGAAGAATAGTGTGAGACTACAATCTAAGGCCAGGCAAAATGGGCCAGGATAACTTGTCAATGATTGGATGGGGGAAGGGGGCTGAGGGTAGGCAAGATAGAGAAGGGACCAGTTTGACAATAATAATTGGAAATGGCAACCTAGACTAGAACTGAGTATTGAAAGTAGGTAAAGGGATATATATAATAACGCTTCAGTGTCTGTATTGCAAACCACAATGCATAAAAAGGAGAGGGAGAGAGAGAGAGAGAGAGAGAGAGAGAGAGAGAGAAGAAAAGTGCCTGTCATAGAGACAGGTTTTTTGGGGATGGTGGGAGGGAAATTGGGAACATTGGTGTTGGGAAATGTGCGCTGGTGTAGGGATGGGCGTTGGAACATTGTATGACTGAAACCGGGAGGCGATATTACAGCAGGTAGAATGGGTTGGGATGGGTATTGGAACATTGTATGACTGAAACCCCAGAGTGATAGTACAGCATGTTGGGGAGTTGCCTTGCACGCAGCCAAACCAAGTTCAGTCTCCGGCATCCCATAAGGTCCTTGAGCATCACCAGTGGTAACTCCTGAGTTCAGAGTCAAGAGTAACCCCTGAGCATCACTGGGTGTGATCCAAAAATTAAAAAAAAGAAATAAAAAGAATCTGATCATGAACAGCTTTGTAATGGTCTATTGCACAGTGATTCAATAAAAAAAGACCTTTGAGAAAGGCTACAGGTGGGTGATGAATGTCCCCAGTGCCTTCCCCAGGGATGGGTGTATGCTGGAGACCCCAGGCTCCTCGGCGTGGGGTGCACATTCTAACCCAGCTCACTGCAGCACAACCCTTGTGTTTGCAGATTCAACATCAGCTGGTCCTCCCAGGTTCACGCTGAAGTTAGTGGCGCTCTCGAAATTAGTCTGAACTTGATCTGACCCTCGCACTGGGAGAGAGATGGAGGCAGAGCTGGCAATGTCAGCTGACAGCAGCCACCCCCAAATCATGACGTTGCTCCCTTCCTCCCTCTTCCAGGAGTGCCCGCCCCCTCCCACCACCCCAATGGCTCATCATCCTCCAAACTCCGAATCTGGCAGTGACGTGGCCCAGGACGTAAAGCACCAGCCGAGCATGCTGACCCCCGAGTCCACCCTCCAGTCCCTCATGTTTGTCCCTCCCCACCGCACCTCAGCACCCAGGGGCATGGGCCTGGCAGGGCTAACTATAACCCCCGAAACAATTTTTAAAACAAAACTCAAATTGTCATCTGCCCTGAATCTCTGACTGCTCCAATGTCCCCTTCTTTTATTTTGTGGGGGGGGGGGCAGAACCTGGCAGGGCTCAGGGGTTACTCCTGGCTCTGGATTCAGGAATTACTCCTGGTAGTACTTGGGGGCCATATAGGATGTCGGGGCTCGATCCCAGGTCAGTTGCATGCAAAGCAAACGCCCTACCTGCAAGACTATCGCTCTGGCTCTCAAACGTCCCCTTCTAAGATCCACCACCCATATGCAGCCAGGGAGCTCCCATCTGGCATTTGTCCCTCTGTGCCCACTCCCCTTACCAGACAGTGAGTTCCTCACGACATGGGCCGCTCCATGTCCCCAACCTGGCCTCCCAAGCTACCAGCATATGCAGGCACCCACACAGTCACCCCACACCCCTATGTCGACCGGTGCCCGCCACCCACTCTTGGCATCACATGTAAGGCAGACCAGGAGTGCCATGGACATGACACAGTCCACCACAGTCCACCCCTTAAACAATAACATAGAATTTGGTAAGGGATTTCTTGCTCCACAGGTGGCAACATTGAGGAGAATGTGGTCCAGTTCCCCTGAGGTTCCCAGCAAGCAGGAGCCCCTTTACCTTCACAGTCCCTGCTCTTGAATGCACATCTGTTGGCACCTTCTTTTTCCAGCCTGGGAATGCCTTGGAAATGCCTGACTGATATTTCATAGGCTGGCCCTCTCTCTGCAGTAATCACCTAGGTACTGCTCGGCTGCTTTCTAAGGGGCTTGGGTGCCCAGTGAATGCCCTGTCATGAGGATATGCCCAGGGATCTCTATCCCAGTAGCTAAGGTTCCAAGAGCTCACATGGCGGAGCAGCAGCTTCCTGAGGAGCCAGACTGAACCCGGCCATGGGGGAGGGTACGGGGGATGCAGGGATGACAGACATACGGCAGAGGGTGTGGAATTTCCAACCACAAGAAGGCATGGGGAGGCTGGAGAGAAAGTGACCAGTATAGGCAATGAGGAAGCCCAGAACTACATCTCAGCCACCACAGAGGGTTCCCCTTCCATGGCGACTTCCCAGAGGCTGCCTTAACTCCAGCCCAGAGTATAGCCTGAACAGAATTGGAGCTTGGCCTCTCGGTGGGGGTGGAGGGTTCTCAGAAACCCCATGCTCTGGCAGAGAAGCAAGCCCCATCCTGGCCCCTGCCCTTCAGAGCACTCCTCATTAATGGAGCTTTCTCAGGCCAGGGGGATTAGGCCGCCTTCAGAAAAGCTGCTACCCCCGCCTGCCCTCTGCTCCCGTGGCTGGAGGGAGTGGAGGGAGGCTCAAAGGGGCTCCACGGAGCATGGGGTGTGATTAAAAGCAAGCAGGACAACAGCTAGGCACCCTGAGTGGGTTCTGTGTCCTCGTCCACCCTGGGCTCTGGGAGTCAATTGAAAGCTCACTTCTCACCATCACCAGGCTGTGACGGTGGCCCTGCAGCAGGGACAGTCCATCAAGTCTCTACCCTCTGGCTTGTTGCAAGGCAACAGGCCAAGTCCCCACCCCCTTAGCACTGAGCCCAGAGACAGCAGCCTGGGAGTTCAGTATGACTCTGGAGAGAGCCCCGGGTGAGTTCCTCAGCTGAGTGAGGAAGGAGCCGAAAAACTAGACTGTGATCCTTTGACCCCTAGTGATTCATATTCTAAGTCAGACCTACATTTTGCTTCCAAGATCCTCCAGCCCAAAGATGATGCTGACCAGACTGCCGCAAGGTCCCAGACTGGGGTCATTGTGCAGGTGTAAGGAAGGTCCCTAGGAAAGAGGTTAATCAGAAGGAAGACATAGATTTAAACTCTCAGCCTAGGGACTGGAGCCATAGTACAGAGGGAAGAATGTTTGCCTGGCATGCAGTCGACCCGATTCGATCCCTGGCATCTCGTATGATCCTCTGAGCCCACCAAGAGTGATCCCTGAGTGCAGGGCCAGGAGTAAGCCCCTGAGCACCACTGGGCATGGTCCCAAAACAAACAAAACCTCTCAGCCTAACTTAACATGCCAAGATGGCATCCATCCTGCTTAACAACCCACACATTTTTCGGGCCATAATCGGAAGCTCAGTTCCTAACACAACTGAGAAGATCGGGGTGCCCCTGGTGCCAATTTTTCTTCAAACTCTCCATCGAGCCGGTCAGCAGCCAGCCTGGCCAACAGAAATAAACTGCCTAGCAATCCTCTGCAATTACAAAACCGGATCAAAAGGGACCAGGAGTGCTTCATCAAGGCTTTTTTCATTTGCAGTATAATCACCTCCATCCCAATGTGGAGATTTTCAAATTACAACCAAACAGGCCCAGCAAAGAACTGGCAGTGCTGGTGATGTTTGTGGCACAGAACATCCTAAATAAGTGCCCTTGAATTCTAGGAGGGAAAGAGAAGCACCAGACAAGTCTTTGCTTTGATACAGATGGATCATGACTGCCCAGAACAATGAGGTCAGTTTCCTCAAGAGCCGAGAGTCTCAGCTCAGTCCAATCACAGTCTCAAATCCAGATCGTAAATGGCATTTTGCAAAAGCTTTGATCTTGTTGAGAAATAAGAATGCCACCCATCCATCAAGTTGGCTAGAACGTCTTTGAACTTCTGCGCCATGCTAAAGTCTTTTGCCAAATATATACAGTGACTGATAGCAAGACTGTAAATGCACAGCGCAGGAGCTGTAAAGCAAAGAGAGCATTGCAGCATTGCATGGACGGCGTGGCAAGGAATAGCTGTGTGAGTGCAGTCCAGACAGCTCTGCATGTGATCCCCGAAAGAGACAGAAGAAACATCTGGAATGGTGCCCGCACTGTCCATGTAAAGCACAACTCCCTGTCTCATTAAGGTCACCAAGATATCCGTCGCTGCTTTGACGCTCTCCCTAGAGAAAGATGAAGAGGAGAAACATGGCAATGATTCAGAATCAGGGACATGAAGGACAAGAGCAAGAGCCGTGCAGACGCAAAAGGCCGCTGGGAAGAAATGCTCCCCAAAGAAGAAAAGTGAGAAACGTCTAGAAAGTGCCCAAAGAACAAAAGGAAAAGAAGTAACAAAGATGCGCTTTTGTTGAAAGTACTAATACCAACCTAGAACTGAGCACTTAAATACAGGCAACAAGATACACATGACAACCCTTTTAATGTATGTTCTGTAATCCACAATCTGGAAGAGAAGGAAAAGAGAAAGAGATAGAGAGAAAGGGAAAGAAATAAAGAACCTGCCATGGAGGCGGGCTGGGGGGAGAGGGAGGGAACCGGGGACATTGGTGGTGGGAGATGGGCACTGGTGGAGGGGATGGGTGCTGGAACACTGTATGACCAAAACCCAAATATGAACATCTTTGTAATTGTATATCTCACGGTGGTATAATAAAATATTTTTTAAATGGTGCGCTTTCCAGCTGTGCACTGGATTCACAACCATCCCCGCCCCCATAGTTTCTTGTTGTTGTTGTTGTTGCTGTGACTAGGGACCTCACACACAGCTCGATTGCCATGTTTCCATATTTGCAGTGACCAGGGATTAAAATCTTTTGTGGCCCGAAGATTTCCAAGCCACAGTGCTCCTGGGCTCGTGTTCAGCTCAGGCGAGGTGGAGCCAGGGATCAGGCTCAAGACCTTAGGCTGACAAGGCAGACACTTTTCCACTGCAGTTACCCGCCCCCGCTGCCAGGCCCCGTGAGATTTTGCACAAAACCCAGGAAAGCAGTTAGAAAGGAGAGGTTTGATGTCAAGATTCCCGAGTTGGCTTTTTGTTTGCTTTCTCTTTTCAACCTCTATCCAGTTGCACAAAGATTTCTGCAGGGAAGTAACAATGACCCTTCCGCTTGCCGCCCTCATCACTCAGCACCCCCAGAGATGGTTTCATTGGTGCGAATGAGTGTGGGAAACAATTTGTAGGCTCTGACAATAGAAATCCGCACCCTTTAGCAGGAATGAGGCACTTTTCCCCAAGACCTAGCTCAGCCTAAAAAACACTCAAAGATGGTGTCTGCTAAGAAGCTGAACACATGTCTCCCCCAGCACTGAGTCGGAAGAAATTCCAGGCTAAGCTTCCAGAAAAAAACTCCATGGAAGCAGCAATGCACAAATTCCACAGAGAATTCCAGTATGCAAGATTGCATTCCAGGAGCAGAAATCATGACAGTGGAAAGGGAAGAGAAGGATCCTGAAAATGGGAAGACCCGGGCAGGAGGAGCTGAGAGGGGGTGGGTGCACCCGCCTCCTCTGAGGAAGTGCAGGGAGACATCTCTAAGCTGAAGCGCTGCCTGTGGACAAGGAGGCACGCGTGCCGAAAGCCAAAGCCGCGCCATCAGCCAGGTTTTAAGACGTCAAGAAAAGTTACGTGGCCCAATGAGGAAAGCACCCTGGAAAGGCTCCAGAGAGGAAATACACTGAAACTGACAGTGATGAGGAACCCAGCGGCCAGTTACTGTCCCTTCAGTACACTGAAAACTCATAAAATTCCAAGTCTGGGGACAGGAGAGAGAACAGCGAGGCTAGAACAAACGCTTGGCCTAGGTCTGATTTCCAGGCCAACATGGTCCCCCAAACACCAAGCTCGAAACAACCCCTGAACATCACCGCCGCCCCCTGCAAAAAAAAAAAAAAAAGAACACAGAGTGGCTTCTCTCAAGAGTATTATAAATATTTCTATATTACCTAAATATTCCCCAGCAAGCATGATTGCTAGTATATTTTTAAAAGGCAAAATATGCTAGTTTAAGTTTGAAGAGTGGGTGGCAGCCCTCTTCTGGAAGGGCACACGTGAGGCTGTTTCATAGTGAGAAGTGTTAGGGGAAGCCCTTGGCAGTGTTGGGGGGACCCTCTGATGCTGCAGTCGTACCCCAACTTCTATGTGCACAGCCCGTGGGACGCCTCTCTCCTGCCCCAGAAGGATGCGTGACTGGAGGGGACAGAGGCTGTGCTCTCCGTGGACAGCATCCCACGATGCAGGGACAGGGGCAGGCTAGTGGTTCCGAGGGCCCAGCTCCTGGCAGCAGCGCCGTCTTCCATGTCTCCAGGTCCAGGTTAAGGAAGAGGTCCGCTTGGTGACCATCGACCAGATCGATAAGGAGGTATCAATCATCTCACGAGGTACACTCTCTAAGATCCCTCTGGGCCCCATCCACATCTATCGGACCTTTGAGGGTGAGTTCTCTGGGGCCCCTCTCCAGGATGATGTGGGGTCCTCCCAGCTGGGCTGAACATGCGTCTGGGGGGTCTGCCCACTTCCCTAGGGAAGGAACAGCTGGGAGGGCAGGGAAGGTGGTGCTGTGAGCTGAGCATGGCTGAGCAAAGCTAGAGGCCTGAGTTTGATCCCCAGGCACCTCAGGGTCCCTTCAGCACTGCCTGGAGCCTTGCCTGAGCACTGGACAGGAGTAACCACTGAGAAGGATCCACCAGGTGAGCCCGAAACCAAATAAAATCAATCCAGAGTGTGTTTGAGAAGGTAAGACCAGCCTGGCTGGCTCTCTCAGGCTCATGCTTATTAAAAAAAAAAAAAGCGGCAGCCTCTGAAATGGTTTAGAAAGTCAGACCGCAAAGAATGTGGGAGGTAGAAAGTCCAAATGAGTCCAATTTCACCAAAGAAATGAATGAATAAGAAGAATCAAAGTACTTTGTGATGAGATAGAATCGCTGATGTCCTGTTCCCTGAAGTGTTCCTTTTTTAAAAAGAAGAAAGGGAAGGGTGTGCAGTGTGCTCCAAGGGCTTCTCTGCAGCACTACAGAGAAAGAGACAAGAATGAAGTGACTCCCAGGACGTACCTTCCATTCCAGGGAGCGCTCAGTGTGCCGTTACTCCCAAAGTTATTAAATCTAGAGACTGTTGGGTTTGCTTTTAAAGCTTTCCCATTGAGGCCCTAGAGCCGCTCAAGAGGCTCAGAGCTCCTGCCTAGAGAGGACAAGGTCAGAGGTCAAAGCCCAGAGTTATTAGACACTGAGGTACTCAGGGCAGTCCAGTGTTTGCAATCCCTGATGAAAAGAGCCAGG